>JAVKPL010001440.1:0-166069 GCA_032173675.1 Gastrolobium villosum | reverse complement strand
TTTTCTTGGTATCAACTCAAGAACATTACCCACTGGTGGCTGTCATCTCAGTCAACCCAAATACATTTCAGATCTGCTTCAAAAGGCAAACATGACTGGATGCAAACGTATGCCAACACCTATGATCTCCTCATGCAAACTCTCTGCTCACCATGGCTCCCCACATCCAGATCCTACTCAATACCAATCAATAGTTGGTGCCTGTAACAGCCCGTGTTAACCCGGATTGTTAACACACTATCGTATTAAGCCACGCTTAATTAAAATGCGGAATAACTTTTTCTTTAATTCAATTATGACGTCATTAACTTAACCAACTTGATTACTTAATCATTTTCATAAAAATACTGCCTGTATGTAAATTGCAAGACATCTAACTGGAATACCTCATATATAAATATAGGTGAGTATCTAAGGCCACAGGACTACAACACGTAGCCTGGGTCAAATCCTGATACTTTAATTACAACATTAAATAAAAGACAGTAACACAATCATGTGGCATGGACAAACCCCATGCTCACCAAATAAGGCAACAATGCCCAATAACAGTCATAACATAAACTCAGCAGAAAACATAAACAACAGTAGGAAACTTAATAGCAGTCAGCATATCATCAATCAGCTCAACTCTGGCCTCCTGCCACCTGAGCCCTCAACATTACCTGATCCTGAAATAAGCGTCCCCAAACGTGGGGTGAGATCTCTAACAAGAAATCTCAGTAAGACAAGGGGTCCTCAAGGAGTCTCCACCCCAAGCTCGCTTACATGTGTAATATAAGTTCCAAAAACAGTATTACAGTATAAGTTCTAAAATCATGCGATGCAGCAATTAATCATGTCATGTGTGCTTTCAAATCTACTGGCCAGAGAAATGTAGGAATACGTCTATGCCTACATGAGTACATAGATACTACCTGCAACTCACCCACATGCTTCTCCATCTTGTATGTACTACATACTCAGGATTGCCGTCTAGGTGGACACCACATGCATCATAAAAGCTCATTGCATACAAATAGCTCAACAACATTTCCAAAATAATCAAAGCATGTAACACAGCATGCATAAACCCATCCCCATGGGACATGGTGGAACATCAAAATG
Organism: Gastrolobium villosum; assembly: GCA_032173675.1. Classification (NCBI taxonomy): domain Eukaryota; kingdom Viridiplantae; phylum Streptophyta; class Magnoliopsida; order Fabales; family Fabaceae; genus Gastrolobium; species Gastrolobium villosum. The sequence goes on along the minus strand of JAVKPL010001440.1, from coordinate 164,962 downwards.
GCTAAACCGAGGACACGAAAGCTTACCTTGCAAGCTAGCTATCCAAGCCAAGAGTCCAACCACTCACAAGTCCACAAACAACAGTATCACAATCTGATATGGACCATTAACAAGTCAATAATCATGCATCACAAGCATACAACTTAAAGACTACGCCTTTCCTTTACATTTTACGTCTTAAGGCTTCCAACAAAGCCATAAGCCCTTAATCATATGATTCTGACTTAGTTCATTTATTACAGAAGTTCAACTTCCTTAAACTAGGGTCCACACACACCCAATAGCTTACTGTTCATACAGTACAGCTACTGTCTGCGCAGAACCCAGGATATCCGGATATCAGAAGGGGCATATCCGGATATCACACTGGACATATCCGGATATGTCATATCCGGATACCCAGATCCCATATCCGGATATCAATATCCGGATACCATATCCGGTTACTGATATCCGGATATCTGTTCGACAAATATCCGGATATCTCACGACAGAATGCAGTTTCTGCATTTCGTGAATATCCATCCCAAAGATCCAACTTTTAACACATGTACACGTTAAAGCATGCATCTTTAAGCATATACAAGTTCATTTAGGTGTTGGTTACTTCATTTTAACTTTTTACATGCCAAGACACCAACTTTAAGCAAGATAAACTCATGATCATGGTGAGATAACTTACCAAAGTTCAAAACAGAGGCAAGGTGTGCTCTTGGAGCTCTCCCAAGGTTCCTCAAACTCAGCCTAAGTAGGAGCACGAAAATGGCACTTCAAGATGGGTTCTTGCACCACAAGAAGGCACTTTGAAGCTCACAATGACTACCACAAGGTAGCCATCACCTAAGCTCCAAACTCATGCTCACTAACCTCACACACACAGCTTTCTCAACTCAGAATGGTGGCCACAATGCAGCCCCAAGGTTAACTCTCACCCTCCCCAAGTGTTTGAGTGTGAAAGAAGAAGAAAAGGTGAAGACTTGGTCCTCAAAGGTTGAGGGAAAGGAATGGAACAGTGATCACACTCCCTCAGCCACCAAACTTCACGTTCTGAATAGTATACCTAGGGTTGTGTGCCTTAGTGTGCCTATTTATAGGCAAATGGCCACTAATCGCGCAGTATTAGCCTTAATCGCAAAGTAAAAGATTTTGATCTCAAACTTCGGATTCTAGACCTACGCATTTTTCTAAGATTTGTCATATTTTTATTTTATTTTTCGGAGCACCTTTCCGGTACGCGCTTTTCCATAGCCAGTATCAGTTCTGGCATCAGATTACGTCATTTTGACTTGAAACTTGTTTTACAAGTCCTACATAATATTCTAGTAATTATCATGCATTCGTTATAATTTTCCGGGATACTTTTCCGGTACGCATTTATACCGAGTAGCAGAACCGGTATCTGCGTTTTTCTTCCGAAAAGCGACTTTCAGCATTTTTACTCACTAAGTATAATTATCTAAGCCCATTAATAATTATTAGGGTCAATTATGGAATTATTTCCTAATTATCATAATTAACTTACTAATTACCTTAATTAACGGTGCGGGTTCTTACATTCACCCCACTTTTTTAAGGATTTTGTCCTCAAAATCAGAAACATACCTGTCTCGAAAGTCGGGATACTGTCAGAGAAGCTCATCCTCTCGCTCCCAGGTACACTCCTCGGGAGTTCTTCCTGACCATTGCACTTTGACCATCGGAATGATCTTGCTCCTCAACTGCTTCTCGCCACGATCGAGAATCTTGAGTGGTCCGACGGGAGTCTTTAGATTCTCCCGAACCTCCACATCATCCGGCTGCACCACGTGCGAAGGATCTGCTATGTACTTCCGAAGCTGAGACACGTGAAACACGTCGTGGATGTTGGCTAGGTTCGGAGGTAAGGCGAGTCGATAGGCAACTGGTCCTGCTCTACCAAGGATCTGGTAGGGCCCAATGAATCGCGGGCTCAACTTCCTCACGCCGAGTGCCCGTCCAACACCGGTGACAGGTGAAAGTTTCACAAACACGTGCTCATCCTCACTGAACTCCAGTGGTCGATGCTTGACATCATAGTAGCTTTTCTGGCGATTCTGCGCCTGCTTCAACTTTTCCCTGATCATCTGGATCTGTAGGGTAGTATCTTGGACAAAGTCCAATCCAAATAGCTCCTTATCTCCAACCTCAGACCAGCAGGTAGGAGTCCGACACCTCTTACCATACAGCGCCTCGTAGGGTGCCATGCCCAGACTAGCATGAAAACTGTTGTTGTACGAGAATTCAACCAACGGAAGGTACCTATCCCATGCAGAACCCTGCTCCAACGTGCAAGCTCTCAACATGTCCTCCAATGTCTGGATGGTCCGCTCAGTCTGTCCGTCAGTCTGAGGGTGATAGGCGGTACTCAATCTCAACTGCGTACCAAAAGCCTCCTGCAGCGCCTCCCAGAACCGAGATGTGAACTTCGGGTCCCTATCACTGATGATACTCTCGGGCACCCCGTGAAGCCTCACAATCTCACGGATATAAAGTTTGGCCAACTGCTCTGTAGTGAAGCTCACCTTCACTGGAATAAAATGGGCAGACTTGGTCAATCTGTCCACTATGACCCAGATAGAATCACAACCAGCCTGAGTTCTAGGCAAACCCACAACGAAGTCCATGGAAATGCTCTCCCATTTCCACTCCGGAATCTCAAGAGGTTGAAGTTTACCAGACGGCTTCTGGTGCTCTATCTTCATTTTCTGACAAGTCAAACACTTGGACACGAAAACAGCAACATCCTTCTTCATGCCCGGCCACCAGAAGCTCTTCTTCAGATCTTGATACATCTTTGTAGCACCAGGATGGATAGAAAACTGGCCCTTATGGCCTTCTGCCATAACCTCATCAGTCAACGGACCTCGAGGAACCACAATCCTCTGCTGAAACATCAGAAGTCCATCCTCATTCCAAGACACACCGTCTTGGTTCTTCACATAGTCCAGGCACTCTCTCTGAACTTGCGCCTCTTTGATCTTTTCCAACAGCTCGTTCACAACGTTTGCTGTCTCCAACTCGAAAAGTGCACTCTCGCAAGGAGTGGTCACTGCCAACTTTCGAAACTTCGCAACCACATCAAAGTTACAAAGTAACGTACTATGCAAACTCCCGAATTTCCGGCTTAAAGCATCGGCTACCGCATTGGCTTTACCAGGATGGTACTTCAGCTCAAAGTCGTAATCCTTCAGGAATTCCATCCATCTTCTCTGCCTCATGTTCAACTCTTTCTGGTCGAACAGATACTTCAAGCTCTTGTGGTCACTGAACACCACAAACTGCATACCGAACAGATAATGCCTCCAAATCTTGAAAGCAAACACGATTGCAGCCAGCTCCAAATCATGAGTCGGGTAATTCTCCTCATGAGGTTTCAACTGTCTTGAAGCGTAAGCAACCGCTTTACCTTTCTGCATCAGTACACAGCCTAATCCTTTACCAGAGGCATCGCAGTATAATTCAAATTGTTCCGCAGGATCAGGAAGAACTATCACTGGGGCAGTAGTCAGCCTCTCCTTCAACTCCTGGAAACACTCCTCACACTCATGTGTCCACACGAATGGAGTCTTCTTTCGGGTAAGGCGAGTCATTGGTAGCACCATCTTGGAGAATCCTTCTATGAACCTCCTATAGTAGCCTGCCAAACCCAGGAAGCTTCTCACTTCCGTAACCGTCTTAGGCCTCTCCCAGTCCATCACGGCCTCAATCTTGTTAGGATCGACTGCAACTCCATTAGCAGAAATCACATGACCCAGAAATTTCACCGCCTTGAGCCAAAACTCGCATTTCGACGGCTTCGCATAGAGCTTTTTCTCTTTTAGCACTTGCATCACAATCTTTAAGTGCTCAGTATGCTCCTCCTCCGTCTTGGAGTAAATCCAATGAAGACGATCACAAACTGATCCAGGTACGGCTGGAAAATCCTGTTCATGTAGTCCATGAACACTGCGGGTGCATTGGTGAGTCCAAACGGAATCACCAAGTACTCGTAGTGCCCGTACCTCGAGCGAAACGCTGTCTTTGGGACATCCTCCGGCTTTACCCATATCTGATGATAACCGGACCGGAGATCAATCTTGGAATACACACAAGCACCCCTGAGCTGATCCAGCAAATCATCAATGCGTGGAAGAGGGTACTTGTTCTTGATTGTCACCTTGTTTAACTGTCGGTAGTCGGTGCACAACCGCATGGTCCCATCTTTCTTTTTTACAAAAAAGACTGGTGCTCCCCAGGGAGACACACTCGGTCGGATGAAGTCTTTCGCTGAAAGCTCCTCAATGTGCTTCTTCAGCTCCGCCAACTCTGGTGGCGACATCCGGTATGGAGCCAACGATATAGGCCCCACACCAGGCAATAAGTCTATGGAGAACTCTATCTCCCTCTGTGGTGGAAATTCAGGAATCTCCTCGGGAAACACCTCGAGGAATTCCCTCACCACAGGAATTCCAGTGAGATCCTCCTGTGTCCCACTCACCAAATCTCCCAACATGACATAGCCAAATGCCCCCGCTCTCAAGGCCCTCCTCGCCTGCAGGACTGAAATGAACGGTGAGGAACTGGCTGTGGACCCACCCGAAGACATCACCACTTTCTTGGCACAGCAGTCAATCAATGCACAGTTTCTGGACAACCAATCCATGCCCAGAATAATCTCAAGGTTGACCATCGGCAATCCTATCAGATCTACCGAGAAGTCGCGGCCATCCCACTGAAACGCTACATCGCGATGAACAGTGGAGGTCAAACATTTTTCTCCGGTGACGGTGGTCACCCGCATCGGTGGAGAAAGCACATCACTGGGCAACTCAAGCCCCACAGCAATAGGGGTAGCAACAAAAGAGTGTGTTGCCCCGGAATCAAACAATACATCAATAGTTGATCCACCAATGGTAACAGTGCCTATGACCAGGTTCGGAGCTCTGTCCGACTGCAGACGATCAAGAGTGTAGACTCGTCCTGTAGTAGGTGGCACGGCTGGTGCCCCAGTAGGAACCATCTGCAATGGCACAGCCTGCACTGCAGCAGCTCCGCCGTCGGGCAATCTCTGGAGTAGTGGCCCTCCTTGCCACACTGGAAGCATATCAACTGACCGGTAGAGCACGGCCCAAAATGTGACTTCCCGCATCCCGAACATCTGGGAGCAGGAGGTCTAGCTGTGTTCCCCTGAGCAACAGTCTTTCTGAACTGATTTGGCGCTTGCTTAGCCGCCAACGGTTTGCCCTTGCCCTTGTTGGCAAAATTCTTGTTCTTCCAGGGAGTAGAACTACCAGCGCTCTGTGGCACCTCAACCTTGGCCCTCTTGGCCTGACTCGCACGGCAGTAATCCTCGATGTCGCGGCACTGCTGCACCAACGCTCCGAAGTCCCTCGAAGCAGAACCAGCGAGATGTCCAGCAATATCCTCATTAAGTCCCCTCCAGAACTTGGCCGCCAGAAAAACGGGAGTCGGTCTCGCCATGCGGAAATGAGAGAACTTGACCAGTTCATTAAACTTGGCCAGGTACTCGTCGACAGACAACGAGCCCTGTACCAATCGGTCAAACTCTCCCTGCTTCCTCTCCTGAGAGTCGTAAGGAAAATACTGGCCCAGAAAGCTCTCCTCGAAGAATGGCCACGTCATCACATGGCCCTGCATCTCGTAGACCTGAGAAAGATTGGTCCACCACTCATGGGCCTCGCCCTCCAGCATGTACGTGGCGAATAGCAGCTTCTGCGGATCGGTGCACTGCATGATCCGGAAAATCTTGTCCAACGCCTGAAGCCATCTAGCAGCAGCAATGGGATCATACGATCCGTCGAAGGTAGGTGGCTTATGCTTGCGGAAAGCATTCAGCCGGCGATCGATCTCGTCACGATCCTTAGCAAGTACGGGGATAGTCTGCATAGCCCCCGTTAAGTGACTACCCTCACCCATCTGGCTCTGGGTGTCCTCTTGTTGACTAGGCGGAGGTGGAGGCGGTGGCGGCGGTGGAGGTGGTGGAGGACCCTGGCCCGCAGCAGGACCAGCCCTCAACTCCTCCAACATGACCCTCATCATAGTCATGTTGGCCATCCGGTTCTCCTCCAGAACCTCTGCCGTGGTTTGCCGGTTCGCATCTCGAATAGCGTCCAGCATCGCCCGGTTTGCCAGCCTCGTGGCTTCCTGGTCGGCTAGTCGGGCCGCCTGCATCTCAGCTAATGCAGCCAGGATAGGATCCGATTGATCCTCGCTCGTACTAGGGTTCCTCCTTGGTGGCACCATGACTCTGCACAAGTTACACAAAGAATGAGTTGATCAGGCCCACGCCATGTGGTCACATATGCATCATCATAACACACACCAATCAGAGAGAACGCAAAGTAGACACGCAACGAGACATCCTAAGTTATTGCAATACATACAGGTTTTTCCCTAGAAAGTGCTCTGATACCATAAAATGTAACAGCCCGTGTTAACCCGGATTGTTAACACACTATCGTATTAAGCCACGCTTAATTAAAATGCGGAATAACTTTTTCTTTAATTCAATTATGACGTCATTAACTTAACCAACTTGATTACTTAATCATTTTCATAAAAATACTGCCTGTATGTAAATTGCAAGACATCTAACTGGAATACCTCATATATAAATATAGGTGAGTATCTAAGGCCACAGGACTACAACACGTAGCCTGGGTCAAAATCCTGATACTTTAATTACAACATTAAATAAAAGACAGTAACACAATCATGTGGCATGGACAAACCCCATGCTCACCAAATAAGGCAACAATGCCCAATAACAGTCATAACATAAACTCAGCAGAAAACATAAACAACAGTATGAAACATAATAGCAGTCAGCATATCATCAATCAGCTCAACTCTGGCCTCCTGCCACCTGAGCCCTCAACATTACCTGATCCTGAAATAAGCGTCCCCAAACGTGGGGTGAGATCTCTAACAAGAAATCTCAGTAAGACAAGGGGTCCTCAAGGAGTCTCCACCCCAAGCTCACTTACATGTGTAATATAAGTTCCAAAAACAGTATTACAGTATAAGTTCTAAAATCATGCGATGCAGCAATTAATCATGTCATGTGTGCTTTCAAATCTACTGGCCAGAGAAATGTAGGAATACGTCTATGCCTACATGAGTACATGGATACTACCTGCACCTCACCCACATGCTTCTCCATCTTGTATGTACTACATACTCAGGATTGCCGTCTAGGTGGACACCACATGCATCATAAAAAGCTCATTGCATACAAATAGCTCAACAGCATTTCCAAAATAATCAAAGCATGTAATACAGCATGCATAAACCCATCCCCATGGGACATGGTGGAACATCAAAATGGCTAAACCGAGGACACGAAAGCTTACCTTGCAAGCTAGCTATCCAAGCCAAGAGTCCAACCACTCACAAGTCCACAAACAGCAGTATCACAATCTGATATGGACCATTAACAAGTCAATAATCATGCATCACAAGCATACAACTTAAAGACTACGCCTTTCCTTTACGTTTTACGTCTTAAGGCTTCCAACAAAGCCATAAGCCCTTAATCATATGATTCTGACTTAGTTCATTTATTACAGAAGTTCAACTTCCTTAAACTAGGGTCCACACACACCCAATAGCTTACTGTTCATACACTACAGCAACTGTCTGCGCAGAACCCAGGATATCCGGATATCAGAAGGGGCATATCCGGATATGCCATATCCGGATATCACACTGGACATATCCGGATATGTCATATCCGGATACCCAGATCCCATATCCGGATATCAATATCCGGATACCATATCCGGTTACTGATATCCGGATATCTGTTCGACAAATATCCGAATATCTCACGACAGAATGCAGTTTCTGCATTTCGTGAATATCCATCCCAAAGATCCAACTTTTAACACATGTACACGTTAAAGCATGCATCTTTAAGCATATACAAGTTCATTTAGGTGTTGGTTACTTCATTTTAACTTTTTACATGCCAAGACACCAACTTTAAGCAAGATAAACTCATGATCATGGTGAGATAACTTACCAAAGTTCAAAACAGAGGCAAGGTGTGCTCTTGGAGCTCTCCCAAGGTTCCTCAAACTCAGCCTAAGTAGGAGCACGAAAATGGCACTTCAAGATGGGTTCTTGCACAGTTTCTGGACAACCAATCCATGCCCAGAATAATCTCAAGGTTGACCATCGGCAATCCTATCAGATCTACCGAGAAGTCGCGGCCATCCCACTGAAACGCTACATCGCGATGAACAGTGGAGGTCAAACATTTTTCTCCGGTGGCGGTGGTCACCCGCATCGGTGGAGAAAGCACATCACTGGGCAACTCAAGCCCCACAGCAATAGGGGTAGCAACAAAAGAGTGTGTTGCCCCGGAATCAAACAATACATCAATAGTTGATCCACTAATGGTAACAGTACCTCTGACCAGGTTCGGAGCTCTGTCCGACTGCAGACGATCAAGAGTGTAGACTCGTCCTGTAGTAGGTGGCACGGCTGGTGCCCCAGTAGGAACCATCTGCAATGGCACAGCCTGCACTGCAGCAGCTCTCGCCGTCGGGCAATCTCTGGAGTAGTGGCCCTCCTTGCCACACTGGAAGCATATCAGCTGACCGGTAGAGCACGGCCCAAAATGTGACTTCCCGCATCCCGAACATCTGGGAGCAGGAGGTCTAGCTGTGTTCCCCTGAGCAACAGTCTTTCTGAACTGATTTGGCGCTTGCTTAGCCGCCAACGGTTTGCCCTTGCCCTTGTTGGCAAAATTCTTGTTCTTCCAGGGAGTAGAACTACCAGCGCTCTGTGGCACCTCAACCTTGGCCCTCTTGGCCTGACTCGCACGGCAGTAATCCTCGATGTCACGGCACTGCTGCACCAACGCTCCGAAGTCCCTCGAAGCAGAACCAGCGAGATGTCCAGCAATATCCTCATTAAGTCCCCTCCAGAACTTGGCCGCCAGAAAAACGGGAGTCGGTCTCGCCATGCGGAAATGAGAGAACTTGACCAGTTCATTAAACTTGGCCAGGTACTCGTCGACAGACAACGAGCCCTGTACCAATCGGTCAAACTCTCCCTGCTTCCTCTCCTGAGAGTCGTAAGGAAAATACTGGCCCAGAAAGCTCTCCTCGAAGAATGGCCACGTCATCACATGGCCTTGCATCTCGTAGACCTGAGAAAGATTGGTCCACCACTCATGGGCCTCGCCCTCCAGCATGTACGTGGCGAATAGCAGCTTCTGCGGATCGGTGCACTGCATGATCCGGAAAATCTTGTCCAACGCCTGAAGCCATCTAGCAGCAGCAATGGGATCATACGATCCGTCGAAGGTAGGTGGCTTATGCTTGCGGAAAGCATTCAGCCGGCGATCGATCTCGTCACGATCCTTAGCAAGTACGGGGATAGTCTGCATAGCCCCCGTTAAGTGACTACCCTCACCCATCTGGCTCTGGGTGTCCTCTTGTTGACTAGGCGGAGGTGGAGGCGGTGGCGGCGGTGGAGGTGGTGGAGGACCCTGGCCCGCAGCAGGACCAGCCCTCAACTCCTCCAACATGACCCTCATCATAGTCATGTTGGCCATCCGGTTCTCCTCCAGAACCTCTGCCGTGGTTTGCCGGTTCGCATCTCGAATAGCGTCCAGCATCGCCCGGTTTGCCAGCCTCGTGGCTTCCTGGTCGGCTAGTCGGGCCGCCTGCATCTCAGCTAATGCAGCCAGGATAGGATCCGATTGATCCTCGCTCGTACTAGGGTTCCTCCTTGGTGGCACCATGACTCTGCACAAGTTACACAAAGAATGAGTTGATCAGGCCCACGCCATGTGGTCACATATGCATCATCATAACACACACCAATCAGAGAGAACGCAAAGTAGACACGCAACGAGACATCCTAAGTTATTGCAATACATACAGGTTTTTCCCTAGAAAGTGCTCTGATACCATAAAATGTAACAGCCCGTGTTAACCCGGATTGTTAACACACTATCGTATTAAGCCACGCTTAATTAAAATGCGGAATAACTTTTTCTTTAATTCAATTATGACGTCATTAACTTAACCAACTTGATTACTTAATCATTTTCATAAAAATACTGCCTGTATGTAAATTGCAAGACATCTAACTGGAATACCTCATATATAAATATAGGTGAGTATCTAAGGCCACAGGACTACAACACGTAGCCTGGGTCAAAATCCTGATACTTTAATTACAACATTAAATAAAAGACAGTAACACAATCATGTGGCATGGACAAACCCCATGCTCACCAAATAAGGCAACAATGCCCAATAACAGTCATAACATAAACTCAGCAGAAAACATAAACAACAGTATGAAACATAATAGCAGTCAGCATATCATCAATCAGCTCAACTCTGGCCTCCTGCCACCTGAGCCCTCAACATTACATGATCCTGAAATAAGCGTCCCCAAACGTGGGGTGAGATCTCTAACAAGAAATCTCAGTAAGACAAGGGGTCCTCAAGGAGTCTCCACCCCAAGCTCACTTACATGTGTAATATAAGTTCCAAAAACAGTATTACAGTATAAGTTCTAAAATCATGCGATGCAGCAATTAATCATGTCATGTGTGCTTTCAAATCTACTGGCCAGAGAAATGTAGGAATACGTCTATGCCTACATGAGTACATGGATACTACCTGCACCTCACCCACATGCTTCTCCATCTTGTATGTACTACATACTCAGGATTGCCGTCTAGGTGGACACCACATGCATCATAAAAAGCTCATTGCATACAAATAGCTCAACAGCATTTCCAAAATAATCAAAGCATGTAACACAGCATGCATAAACCCATCCCCATGGGACATGGTGGAACATCAAAATGGCTAAACCGAGGACACGAAAGCTTACCTTGCAAGCTAGCTATCCAAGCCAAGAGTCCAACCACTCACAAGTCCACAAACAGCAGTATCACAATCTGATATGGACCATTAACAAGTCAATAATCATGCATCACAAGCATACAACTTAAAGACTACGCCTTTCCTTTACGTTTTACGTCTTAAGGCTTCCAACAAAGCCATAAGCCCTTAATCATATGATTCTGACTTAGTTCATTTATTACAGAAGTTCAACTTCCTTAAACTAGGGTCCACACACACCCAATAGCTTATTGTTCATACAGTACAGCAACTGTCTGCGCAGAACCCAGGATATCCGGATATCAGAAGGGGCATATCCGGATATGCCATATCCGGATATCACACTGGACATATCCGGATATGTCATATCCGGATATCAATATCCGGATACCATATCCGGTTACTGATATCCGGATATCTGTTCGACAAATATCCGGATATCTCACGACAGAATGCAGTTTCTGCATTTCGTGAATATCCATCCCAAAGATCCAACTTTTAACACATGTACACGTTAAAGCATGCATCTTTAAGCATATACAAGTTCATTTAGGTGTTGGTTACTTCATTTTAACTTTTTACATGCCAAGACACCAACTTTAAGCAAGATAAACTCATGATCATGGTGAGATAACTTACCAAAGTTCAAAACAGAGGCAAGGTGTGCTCTTGGAGCTCTCCCAAGGTTCCTCAAACTCAGCCTAAATAGGAGCACGAAAATGGCACTTCAAGATGGGTTCTTGCACCACAAGAAGACACTTTGAAGCTCACAATGACTACCACAAGGTAGCCATCACCTAAGCTCCAAACTCATGCTCACTAACCTCACACACACAGCTTTCTCAACTCAGAATGGTGGCCACAATGCAGCCCCAAGGTTAACTCTCACCCTCCCCAAGTGTTTGAGTGTGAAAGAAGAAGAAAAGGTGAAGACTTGGTCCTCAAAGGTTGAGGGAAAGGAATGGAACAGTGATCACACTCCCTCAGCCACCAAACTTCACGTTCTGAATAGTATACCTAGGGTTGTATGCCTTAGTGTGCCTATTTATAGGCAAATGGCCACTAATCGCGCAGTATTAGCCTTAATCGCAAAGTAAAATATTTTGATCTCAAACTTCGGATTCTAGACCTACGCATTTTTCTAAGATTTTTCATATTTTTATTTTATTTTTCGGAGCACCTTTCCGGTACGCGCTTTTCCATAGCCAGTATCAGTTCTGGCATCAGATTACGTCATTTTGACTTGAAACTTGTTTTACAAGTCCTACATAATATTCTAGTAATTATCATGCATTCGTTATAATTTTCCGGGATACTTTTCCGGTACGCATTTATACCGAGTAGCAGAACCGGTATCTGCGCTTTTCTTCCGAAAAGCGACTTTCAGCATTTTTACTCACTAAGTATAATTATCTAAGCCCATTAATAATTATTAGGGTCAATTATGGAATTATTTCCTAATTATCATAATTAACTTACTAATTACCTTAATTAACGGTGCGGGTTCTTACAGTGCCCTACATTATGCAACAGTCACTAGACTAGATATTACCTTTTCTGTTAATAAAGTTTGCCAACACATGCACAATCCTCTTCACACTCATTGGAAAGCTGTCAAGAGGATCCTTCGATATCTAAGTGGCACAGCTTCACATGGTCTTACCATCCAACCTTCCGCACATTTTCATCCTGCTGCATACAGTGATTCTGATTGAGGATCTGATGTGGATGATCGAAGATCCACCAGTGGCTTTTGTATTTTCTTTAGAAACAATCTATTCTCCTGGTCTTCAAAGAAGCAGCCTGTTGTCAGCAGATCCAGCACAGAGGCTGAGTACAGGTGTTTAGCTGCCACCATAGCTGAACTCGCATGGATTCAATTACTCCTCTCTGAACTTCATGTCAAAATTCCACGACCACCAGCTCTCTATTGTGATAATCTTTCAGCAGTCATGCTTTGTGCCAATCCAGTCTTCCACTCAAGAACTAAGCACTTTGAACTCAATCTTTACTTTGTTCGTGAGAAAGTCAACAACAACAGTGTCTCTATTCATCATATTTCAGCTACAGATCAAATAGCTGATGGTTTAACCAAAGCTGTTGCAACTACTAAGTTTATGGACTTCAAACTCAAGCTGAGAGTCTTTGATTATAAGCCCACTCAGCTTGTGGGTGGATGAAAGGATACACTAGTTAGTTAGTTAGTTAGTTTAGTCAATGGGCTGTGCCACCCGCTGGGCCTCTGGCCCATCAAACCCAGTCCATCAGTAGTTGTTAGTTAGTTTGCTATACATGTATATAAAGTTGTGTATACAGCAATGCAATAGTAGTTTCAGTTTTACATATTAATCAATACCAGAAGTATTTTCAAAATTCTTTTTCTTTTCAAGTGTTCATCTTATCTTTACATTTTCGATTGCTTAATAGGTGAATTTTGACCAAAAAAATCATTTTTGATAAATAATTCAGTGTATACATTAATATATTTTTAAATAAAAATTTCTTTTATAATTTTTAAAGAGTTCTATAAAATTAAATAATCTTTTTAAAATAAATTATTATTAAACATACACTTTGTTTTTTTGGTAAGCTTATTAAACATACACTTAATACAAGACAATGTCGAGCATAATAATTAAGTATGGGGTAGGATATTCTTACTACCTTTTTTCTACTACCATTCTACTATCACTCTAATCACCATTGGATTAGAGGAAAAGTTGAACGAAGAGAGAGAGAAAAAATAACTTTTGAATCCAAAGATGATTAAAGTGGTAGTAAAAAAAATTGGTAGTAGGAATATCATACCCCATTAAGTATTTGTTTTTTCAAGATTCTTTTGGTAATACTTACTTTTATGAAGCTAGTATCAATATATTGACCAATTATGTACGATATTTATTTGGGATAGATACTTTGACATCAAATCTTAACCGTTCATTTTTATGATTCTAACAATTATAATTTATCGGGTCACATTTATTAATTGATTATTAATTTTCAATAAATTATAATCGTCACATTGATGGAAATCAACGTTTAAATTTTGGTATCAAATGATCATGTCCCTATTTATTTGTATTTGAGATATAAATATAATAATTTAGTATCTTAATAAACTCATCTTTTACTTGATCTCTTTTTTCGATTATATTTCTTAAGTAATTTAATCTTTCATAATTTTAAATATAATATTGGAAAAATATTTTCTTATCGTAGGAGAGTTATTTTCTCCTACTAGTGACCCTTCAATTTTTGTGCAATATTTTTTTTTTATGAGGAGGGATATCCTTACTACCAAAATCTTCTACTACCAGCTCACTACCTATCTAATCACCATTGGATCAACATTTTCTCTTTTTTCAAAAACTTTTTAGCATTCTCTCTCTTTGATTCAATGGTGATTAGATATGTAGTAAGTTACTAGTAGAAAAATTTGGTAGTAAGAATATCCTTTCACTTTTTTAATAGATGTGGGTTCCACATAAGATGTGTCTACATCATGAGAAAATTTTCTCTTACCGCACGAGAAAATAGAAACCCTATAATATTTTAGGGTTCGCTTTTCCTGCGGTTACTGCAGATAAGTAATCTGCAGTAAGCCAATACGACGTCGTTTTTGGTGGAAATCATGTTATTTTTGTAATTTTAATTTATTTCAGGGTTATAATAGTCTTTATATTTATAATTTTTTAAGATTTCAATACCAAAATGACGTCGTTTTGGTAATAAATGTAGATAACTTATCTGCAATAACTGCAGAAACATTTCCCCAATATTTTATACAATAATTATCTTGCAATTAGAATAATAAACAATTAACAAAAGGATTTTTTTTAACTACTTTTTAATATTTATTTCTCTCTCATTTTCTCTGTCTCGCGTACCAATGTTATAAAACTTGGCCCAGCAATCGACTCTGTCTAGGTATTGGGTTAATAAATCACTTATTGAATCGATAAGTCATTGATTAAACTGATTAACCGATATATGTATATATAAATATATACTTTATACTCAAAATTTCTTCCTTTTAATTTCTATACTCAAATATATAGATATGAATTTAAAATAAGTGGAGTAATAAATATTGATATGGTATAGAACACATGTTCAACACAACTTGCCAATGAATGGCATTATTCGGAAAACACTAACTCCAGCCATATTCATAAGGAACAACTAAGATCAATTTCCATTAATTATGAGACTTGATAATTGATATTAGCATGTCAATAATCTAACACCAATTCTTCATTGTTACTAATCATTAGAAAGATGATACACTTGGGTAAGCACCAAAATGATCCAAAACTTAAATTCCATGCCAAGGCTAAGCCATAATACACATATATAATTTTAATTTCTAAGGTTCAACTCTCACTTTTGGTCATGTTTATGGTTCTGAAACAACTTAATTTAGCTTAGGTTTATCATCTATCATTTAACATGATCACAAAAAATTTCCTACACACACAACATTTTGTGGGGCCCGCAGCAAAAAAAAAAAAAAAAAACTCCGGCACGCAAAACGAATCTCTATAACATAACACAATCATTTTTCCTACAACATAACTCTTATAAAACCCTTTAACTTTTCATGAACAATAAAACCAAAGAGTTTTAAACTTATTTGCATTACTAAAAGTTACCTAAGTTTGCCAAAAATTACAAGATCAATATCAAGGTTAAGGGCAACAAACAACCAGTACAAGACATCCTCTAAAGATTCTTCAACAAGATATATGGGTCTATTTGATTTTCTGACCGAACTGTTATCTCAAATATTTCCACAAAGTCTGCATCAGGAAAATATACAGTACAATAAATTATAATGAAGTACACCACTCAAAAGACAAGAAGTTTTGGAAAATATAAGGAAGAGAAACAGATGTCATTTTTAATACAATAAAGATGCTCTAAATTGTTAGTATATAGGTGTTTTATAGACAACCTATTTAGTCAGATGTACATCTTTTACTGTTTTTGTATTTCATGATTAAGTTAATTTGAGCACAATTTATTTTTGGGAAAACTTCAAAAACTCCCCTGAAAGTTTTGTCAGAATTACTTACCTCCTCCCCAAATTTTTTAATCATTTACACCCCTACATAAATTTTCTTTATCACTTACCCCCTAACTTGATTTTCCATCCAAAATTAAGGTTAACGGAGTTAATTTTTTAGAAAAATACCAAAACTATCCTTAAAAAAAGAATTAACCCCTGCATTATCTGAACCTTACTGCTGGCAAGAGATAGTCATTGAAGAGTGGAATCGCCACTCAATCCTGACCACATGGTTGAGATGCTGATCACAAGAAGCTCTGGAGCCCTTTGCAAGTTGTGTGTTTCTGGTTTTCAGGCAAAGAAAATATTTACTTTCATTGCAGAAAAGTAAACAGAATTGCAAGATTTCAATTTACATGGCCGCATTATTTGGAAAATTTTATATAGGAGGAATCTTAGGGGGCATTTGGTACGGGAGAAAAAAAATTTACTGGAAAAAAATATTACCAAAAAAATAGTGGGAAATTTTTTTTCGGGTAAGCTACAAAAAAGTGTTTGGTAAATCAAAATTTTCCCGAGATAATTTGATTAAATTTTCTATATTGTTGTTTGGTTGATTGTAAAATAGTAGTAGGAATGTGGGGTTATTTTACAAAAATAACCTCACCTTTACTTTTTCATTTAAAAAGATCTGTGAACGTTATTAAGCACAGATAATAAACGGATCTGGGAAGCAAACGTGAGCCGCCTTGATTGAAATTTGGGAGTTCTTCGTATCAACCGCTTCATACTAGTTATGGCCTTTAATTGGTGCTCATTGACTAGCTTGCTCATTGACTACCTCTCTTTTGATGCTTGTGGTTCTCTGGGTTAAAATTTTGGTTGTGAATTCATCTGATGCTAGATTTTTTTTCCATTAATTAGGATGATCATAACGGTGTCAGGAATGTGGATGATAACAACTTCATATATGACACTGGGGTGGAACCTGCTTATTATGGAAGTGACAACGAGCCTTTCGTTATAACATTATGATTCAAAGAAACAAGTGGAATGTTGTAAACCTAAATCAAAATAAGCAATGGGTGTTTTTGAGGTTAAGGTTTTCGTTATATCTAGCTATTCCTACTCTAATTAATTTGGCCAAAGACAATTTTAGCAGAGGAAGGTGAAGAGGATGAAGAAAGGTAACCTCTGCAAGCTACAACCTTCTTATCACACAAGGTTATTTTGGTCCAATATTGGTGGTTCATTTTTCACGTTTCCGGACAAAAAAGTATTCTACCTAATCGATGGACTTCCGGCGTTGGTTGTCGTACGTAATTTTACACACAACATCAAACAACCGGAAATATTGTTACCAGGGAAACTTCCCTTTTTCTCGGTACCAAATGTAGCATAAAACTTTTCCAAATTTGCTTTCCAAGGATACCAAATATTATCCGGGTACCAAACGTCCCCTTAAGATTAACTACTTCACTCATTAAATATTTTAATTCCCTTTCTTGTTTGCTATTCCAAAAAGATGATCCATATATTCATTTGCTTATTTATAAAGTCGTGCAAGAATGTGCTTTTTTTCTTATCCAAGGTTTAATTCTTTTTTTTTAAGGATAGTTTTGGTATTTTTCTTAAATTAAATCTGTTAACCTTAATTTTGGATTGAAAATCAAGTTAGGGGGGTAAGTGATAAAAAAAATTAAGTAGGGGTGTAAATGATTAAAAAATTTGGGGAGGGGGTAAGTGATTCTGACAAAACTTTCAAGGGTTTTTTTGAAGTTTTCCCATTATTTTTATCATATTTTGTCTCACCTTTATTTATGGTTAATATACTTTTAAAGATAATGGCACTGCGGATAGAACGTGTGCTCACTCGATGATCTATGATAGGGATCATGATCATGAGGGCTCGAGTTAACTATATGTCTATCATTTGAAACTTGTTCATAGTCTTAAATCACCAAGATAGGGCATTGGTGATCTCGATAAGACTAGCACGACGTCATCTACTTGGATGGAGATAAAAGGTAGGGACCTCATAGAATGCAAGCATGGTGATGCCTTAAATGATGTTGTGGCAGAATCTGTTAGAGAACATATGACACTGAACTGACTCGCCGAGAGACTCCACAAGGATTTATTGTAAAGAGTATAATTCAATTTGTAATGTCTCTCATCGTTTGGTAGTGCAAATCGTCAAAGACCTGAGGATGCCATTGAACATTATATCCTATGGTTATGCTTTAACTATACAACTCTATCTGTCTAAAAATTGGGAGAACAATATATTTTTTGGTATAGCTCGAATAAATGAGTATAGATGGACATGGCGATAGGATTCATAGTCCTGTACAAGAGATTAGTAGTTCACAAGACCGATAGGACTTGGATGACTTCTATTAGACTTGAGAGTCTATGTAAAGTAAAGGATCATGGGGAGTCATAGATTCATTTTAGAGTCAATGAAAGAAGATTCCTAGTTATGTGAAAAAGCTATATTTAGTCAATCAAGAGAGATGATACTCTATCCTTGTTCTCAACTAAATGTAAACAAAGATATGGGCGATGATGTTGGCATGGTAACCAAATTAGAAAGGTAAATCTTTTGATCAATTCAATTAGTTCTGAGGCTGCAAAGAATTGCTAGTGTCTTATATGATCATTAGATGAATTGGACCTGTTAAAGGAGTTCAATTGGTCCAAGTTTATCTATGTCAGTGATTAATATGTCCTAATAGGTGATGCACCAATATTGTTCTTAATCTATGTTGCACCGACACCAACATGAAACACGACACTATGACACGTTAATTCTAAAAAATGTTAAATTTTGACACATTAGGACACATTTTAGTACTAAATATTATTTTTAATTTATGTAGCGTTTATTATATTTGCCAATAATTTAACAAAAAAATGAAACTAAACTTTTATTACTCATCAATTTTGCAAAGAAACATAAAATATAAATATTTACTATTATATTTTCAAATTGAAATCTCTTACACACTCCAGAGAGATTTATTCGGTACCCATTTTTTTTATTTTATGTTTGGTAAAATATCAATCAAAATTTTCATATTATGTAATGAAATTTCAAATATTATAAATTTCGGAGCGTGTCACAATGTTTGGGAGTGTCAGACACGATACTTCAGGTTTTTTGAAATGTCGGTGCTATATAGTTCTTAATGACGTGCTATAGTAAGTTTTGGCCAATAATGTGTTATTGGACTTAAGTGAGACTATGAGAGGATTGGGTTGGGGTGATACTCCAAGCCCACATGAACTATGCGCCCTATTTAGGCTTTAGTGGTGAAATTGGTTTTTTGCCCAAATGTGTTAGAAGGCCTAATAGGATCTTGAACTATGAATCCTAGTAAGTCAAGAAGTTGATTGAGTCAAAATGAGTTTTGGCATAAATCTTAATTTGAATTAGAATTTTGATTTTGAATTCAAATTTAAATTAAGAGCTAAGATAAGAATGAATTTGAATTTAAGTTTATAGTCAAATTTAATAGGTAAGGTGGAGAAGGATAATTATAAATTATCCAAAGCATTATCAAATACGGATTGAATAAGGCATCTTGAAACAATTCAATCGTTTCAATTACGAATTTAACTAAAGTTTTTGATGAAGCATCAACAAGATAGGATATATGGATAGGGTCGAATTTCAAGGGAACAGTGACCAAAATGTCACTTTTCATCAACTTTTTTAGCTAAATGCCACGCGAACAGTGTTATTTTCCAATCTGCCACGGTGCAAGTTCGCTACCCAGTGTAACAAACTCGGTTTGCTGACGTGTCACGTTCCAAGTGGACACCAAGTTCGCTACACGAGGTAACGAACTTCATACCTTTGTTTTTTTTTTTTTTAACTTGATACTTGTTATCCACTAAAAATGTGACACGTAAGCAAACCGAGTTCGCTACACCGGGTAACGAACTTGCCCCCGTGACAGATTGGGAAATAACACTATACGCGTGGCATTTAAGTAAAAAAGTTGGTGAAAAATGAGATTTTGGTCTGTGTTCCAATTTCAAGTGGGATCTTCTGGAACACATTTGAAATTTCAAACATCATGAAGACTTCATATGACATTTGAATTCTGAATTCAAATGTGAAGAAAAAGCTCACCACTTCATGATTAGGGCGAAGTTCAAATTGCTCTAGAACCTATTTGAAATTTTGAATTTCATGAAGATCCATTGGTTGGTTATCTAAATTTTGAATTCAAATGTGGAGAAAATTTCTACAATTTCATGATAAGATCAAATCTAAGAGGATTCAGAAAATCCACCTAGATGAAGCAGTTAAGTGGGATTCAAATTAGGAAATCCTAATTTAAATGTGCTACCCATGCGCCACTTTCTTATGCTCATTCTTGCTTTATAAAACCCTAGCTTGGCCACCTCATTCCTTTCATATTCCTCCATTTTGCGCCCCACACTTAATCTCAAGACAACAATCACAGTCTTGAGAAAATAACTCAAAACACTTGATATCTTTCAACCTTGCATTTGCCTAACAAGCTACCAACGAACGAGGGATTAAGGAAAAAAAGTTCTAGCATGTCGTTGAGAAATGATAGTGTGGATCATTATGAGAGGACACCATACACTTTGAAGTCTTCAAGTGATAAGGTACGAAACAAAAACCCTTGCATATTTTTAACGGGTAGTACAAAGTTACATGTTCCGCAACGTAGAAAAAATTATTTTTTTTTGCTTTTCACCCTTACAAGGGAATTCCTTATATGATAAGGTACTTCCATTTTAACTTTCATAAACCATTTATATCAATATCATGAAGATACATATCGATTAATGTTAGAGTTCAATATGAGCATGAAATAATATAACGAGGAACACCAAAAAAAGAAAGACTTATAAATGGTGTTCGATTCACAACTAAATAAGCAAGCACTATATACGAAAATCCTTTGAGAAAAAAAAAAAAAAACAAACGAAATATTTCTTCTCTTTGAATAATTGCTTCAATTAGTTTGATAATTCTACGAGGTTAAAGTATAAGAGAAAAGTGTACATCATTTTAAAAGATATAAAGTTCTGTTATTTTAAATGAGAAAAATAGATAAATAAAGAAGGAGAGAGTGGACAAAAAATTAAAAAACGTGAGTCTCACCTCTTTGTGATAGTGAAATTATATAAGTTATATCATTTAAAAGGACAAACAATTTTTCCAAAATATAAACTAATGTTATTTAACATGGACTGGTCATTGACTCAGACAGGATATCGAGTTAATAGGTTACAGATTCAACTGGTGGATCGATAGTTAAATCGCTTGAATTAAATTTATATAAAAATATGTAATAAATATATAAAAAAGAAGCAAAATGTCAATCAAAATCATGTAACTTAATGGTTAGAATTTCACATGTTATGCTTAAATCTTAGGAATAACTATAAAGCAACAAAAACATTTTTTGAAATGGTTCAAAAACTGAAAACCAAACTATTGGTTTAAGAACTAAACCCCTTTACCAATTCACTTCAGTTCAATTTTTATCAATTTTTTTGACGTTTAAAAAATAAATAAACCAAACTGATCCGCACCATATTTTTCTGAACCAATTTAACAACTAAATCATTTTCTCCAAATCAGTTCAAATTTTTTAAAACTAATTTGACTCACCCAAATCGAACCAAACTGACCAAACGAAACCATGCACGCCCCTAATCACGAAAATATTTCCAGTACTACAGGAGTATCGAGTACTCATTGCATCCTTTACTAAGTATATAAAAAGGCCGACCCAGTTCAAATACCCACTTCGTAAGTGTCTGGGGAAGGGAATACTCTAGACAGTCTTTCCCCTGCTTTTTGCAGAGAGACTGATTCGAACCTGCGACTGACACACCACGGCAAGCAAGCTAGACAAAAATATACTTACATTACCTTATCTTTTTGCTTATTTTCTCCCATATCCTTTTTTTTTTTCTTTTCCTTTTTGTTAAAGGAAAATGTGTAAAGGGGAAATGTGCTCCCTAATCACAAAGCATGTAGATGTATCTGTTTGCACGCTTGTGCAATCCAACATAAGTCAAATTCTTGTACAGGCACCATAAACACACCAAATAGTTCAAGCCCTAAGGAATGGGCACTAACAAGCATAAAATTAGGTTTAATCAACTTTAATATGCGGTCCATGGAATATTAGTATATTACCATGAGTAAAAACGTTAAGCTCAAATATATCCTCATAAAAGGATTAGATGTTGCAATACAAGACCACACAAGTACTTCAAAAGGAAAGTAGACTCTCCACTGATAGTTCCTCGGTATCTAGAAGGAGCATTATTCAAAATATAAGCTACTTCTATGAAACAAAACATATGAAACTGCACTTACAGTAGACAAAAAACAAGCAATCTAAGAGAGGCATGAGTAAGCCAAAGCCTTTTCCTCTGAAAGCTCTTCTGCTGTCAAGTCCAACTTTTTCCTTGAGAACTCATCAATTGTTAGTCCTGGGTACAAAAATAGAGAAATTATGTCAGATGCAGTTATCCAAGGTCTATAAGTTTCAGTTTCATTAGAAAGCATCACACCATGGTCTACGGTAATTGTTGAATAATAAGTCATATTTCAGTAGCAAAGAGAACAAACACTGAAAACTAAAGGGGGAGTATTAACACCTACACAATGGTTATTGATAATATGGATAAATAAAATAGGGATAGGATATTGTAACAACCAAATAATGTTACTACCAATGTTACTACCACATCTTAACCGTTGATTTCCGCCAATCAACGGTTATCATTTTTCAAATCAAACTCATTAATTAATTATTAATTCGCAATAAATGATTACCGTTGATTGGCGGAAATCAACGGTTAAGATGTGGTAGTAACATTGGTAGAAACATTATTTGGTTGTCACAATATCCTATCCCAATAAAATATGAGAAAAAATTTGTTCATATTTAAGATTAAATATCCCATTTTGTTACCAAACAGTTACCTTGAACAATTTTCCATTCCCCTTTGGCACAGGTGACGGGGAATGAATAGATCAGTCCAGCTGGTACATTGTACGAACCATCAGAATATACTCCCATTGAAACCCAGGTACCCTGATATTGCAATGAAAAAGAAATAAGCTGAGCTAGAGACACGTACAGAACCTGAATTAAACATAAAAAAAAACAAAAAAAAAACTAACAAACCTCAGGAGTTCCAAGAACCCAATCTCGAATGTGGTCACAAGCAGCACTAGCAGCAGACAGTGCACTTGAAAGCTTTCTAGCTTTAATAATTGCAGCACCACGTTGTTGAACAATAGCTATGAATTCCCCATTCAACCTTGATAATTAAAATTTTCAAAAATGCTACATTAAACAAAAAACTATAAACAAAAAAAAAAAAAAAAAAAGAGGCAAAAACTGTAAGTCACAGTATTAGTCAAGGGTTTTATAAGAGTTATGTTGTAGGAAAAGTGATTGTGTTATGTTATAGAGATTCGTTTTGCGTGCCGGAGTTTTTTTTTTGCTGTGGGCCCCACAAAATATTGTGTGTGTAGGAAATTTTTTGTGGTCATGTTAAATGATAGATGATAAACTCATTAGTCAATTACCAGGCATCATCAGCAACAAGTGTACGGACAGGCTTCTCCCCAGCTGGGGTTATAACAGTCGCATGGTTGACATCAGGATACTGAGATGATGAATGATTACCCCAGATGATGGCATTCTTTACATCAGAAACTTGAACGTTCAGTCTTTCAGAAATTTGGCCCAATGCCCTATTGTGATCCAGTCTAGTCAAACAAGAAATGTTTTTCTCAGGAATAGATGGAGCGAATTCCTTCAAGATCAGTGCATTGGTGTTTGCTGGATTAGCAACAACCAGAACCTGCATGATAATGCAGAGTCTTTTATAAATATCACAAAAAACACATAAAACTGAATTATATGTTTTCAACAACAAAAAAGGACAAAACAAAACAAATAGCACTTATTTACTGAATATAGTTAGATTCCATCATGACAGATTCACAAGGACTTCACCATACAGAATAGTAGATACACTTGGACATATATGAATTAGGAGGAGCTTTTTCCAATTCACGTGATAATTTGCATCTGTTAAACGAGGCCAAAGTTTGACACAATTTAACAGAACCTCAAAGATACAACTAAATGCATTGCAAATCTAAATATCTTCACTTGCCCAACATAATAAATAAAATCAACATATTTTATTGGTCTTACATCTTGCATCATCTCACAGAAACCAATAAATTAATAGGTTTCAATAATAGACAAAACCAAGTAACAACATGTTCAAAGAAACTTAACCCATGTATCAAAAACAGAACAAAAACACAAAATTGAGCATATGTTTTAATAGAAAAAGCTGCAGATATAAAAGTTCATGAACACGGGCCTGAGTATTCAGATGAAAGGGATTACCTTGCAGTTTGCAGCAGCATGTTTTTCAAGGGCAGAAGCCTGGGACTTATAAATAGATACATTTTTAGACATCACATCTTTCCTCTCCATACCTTCTTTCCTTGGGAACCCACCAACCATCACAGCAATATTGACCCCAGTGCATGCCTCAACCACATCAGTGGTAGCAACAACACCTGAAACAGATAATTTCATAAGATTTCATATAGCTATCCGTGATGTTTGTGTAACATTTAACAAGGATAAGTCAAACCTTTAAGAAGAGGGAATGCAGCATCCACCAACTCCATTTTAACCCCATTCAATGACTCTGCTGCTGGAGGAATGTCAAGCATGTGGAGGATCACAGGTTGGTCCGCACCCAACATCACTCCCCTAGCAATCATAGGGACAAGGGCATACCCAATTTGTCCTTCAAATGAAAGAAGGCTTTATCAGTACAGCAAAAAATATGACATGGTTTAGAGCAACTAATCATTTCACTATAAAACCAATTACCCATTCGAGAAGAAAACCCCACTAAACAAAAGTTGATACAATCGACTAAGAAAGCTTATAACAATACAGACATCAATTTTTTTTTAACAAAAAATAAATAAAAAATTGAAAGAGTACAATAACACAACTTTAAAACAATACTTCAAAAATAGAAATGTAGTAATAAATGAAGTGTGCCACCAAAATAATTCAAAATGATCAGGGCTTTATTTTCAGTTCAATGAAAATGAATTACTGCAACAACGTTTCTTAAGAACAGCAATACGGACAATCAACTAAGGGACTTGAGACTTCATCCTTCCTATAATAGTAATTACTAAGTCAAACTTTCCACACTGAAAAAGAAACATCTACACCAATCATAAGTCATTCATGTCTTAACATGCAGCATAAACCACAACCCAGTTCATAACAAAGTCAATCATAAGAAACAGTTACATTAGAATCCCCAGCCAGGTATCAAAAATAAATCACTGATCAACAAATCTACACCAAAAAAATCACACCATACACAAGCATAAAGCATCATCATTCATCACAGAATCAGATCTGACACCTTAGCAAATCAAGATCCAAAAAAAAAAAAAAAAAACAGCATTTTGACAGACCAAGAATTAAAAATCATCAAACCAATCCAAAAAATGATCAGATCATAGATCTCGCCTAAACTAAACAAAATCAATAAAATCAAGTGTGGGTGATGACTTGGAACCATCGGAACAGTAGAGAAAATATCATAGAAATGAAAACAATACCTGCAGCACCAGTGACGAGAACACGAACTGGGTCTTTGGCCATTTTTGAAGAAATGTAAGGAATCGAACAAAGAGAGGTTTGAGGCGAAGAAGAACAGTGTTTGAGAGTGAGTGTGTGTGAAATACAAGAGGACTTGGGTATTTATTTATGTGGAGATAGCGCTGCCACGGCATGAGCTCATGACCACATGAAACGACGTCGCTTTGCTATGTTTAACGGATCAGTTAAACTGCAGTTGCAAATTGCAACTAAAGAAGAAGAAAAAAAATAAAAGAAATAAAAAAATGCGAAACTCGCATTTTCTCTTTCCTTTTCTCTTTAACTAATAGGCCTCACAATTTTATTTTATTTTTAAAAAAATGATAAATGTTAAGGTCGATAACTCAATGCAGTATTCAATAGTCAACCCTCCCATCACCATCAACAAAAATTTCAATGGGAATGACGGCATGACCCTCACCATCTATCATCGACTAAAAATAGGGTCATTGGCATGGCTCTCCTCTAAATATAAAATAGAGACTCTTATTAGAAATATGAAATGTATATAGGAGTGTAGCAATTTTTTTCTTTGTTTCATTTATTTGATTTGTATTGTGATCTATTCAGCAAAACGACCTACGGTGTCTTTGGGTTGATATGCTAATAGCTCATAAAGCTTCGGGGGGATACGTGGGTGTTGTATTCGTGGCCCACCCTCTCAATTAATGGGTGCCTTACTATTTTTATGGGTTTATAATTTATAATTTAATATCACCAGAAAAAATTTCCTACACTCATAACATTTTGTGGGGCCCGCAGCAAAAAAAATTTCTGACACGTAAAATGAATCTCTATAACATAATACAATCATTTTTCCTATAACATAACTCTTATATAATTCATATTTTATTTATAAGAGATGTTTAGATGTTGAAACATCACATCAAAGAAAGAGAAAAAGAGGCAAAACATTAAGAAAGAGAAATGCGCAAGCCAGAGACGAATAAAGCTAATGAGTAATTGAATGCCCTAGCCTGAAGAAGTTGAAACTCTCCTGGAATCCCTACTCACCCATGTTGGGATTCAACGACTTGTTCGAAGTAACACTATTGTTGAAGCTGAAGAATACTCCGTAAAGTAAAATTCCTTATCCCCTTTACAAAAAGAAATGTTTATTTGAGACACTTGTCTAAATCATCTTTCTAGAGGTTGAAGTCCTCTAATTATTGAGTCAGAGTGAATCCTTTATATAATCCAATTTTTCTTAGTGGAAGTTTTATGGACTTGGTCCCGTAATTTTTACTCTTCACAATAAAAAGGTTTTCACGTTAAATTTTTTGGTGATGAGGCCTATGATAGGGATCATGATTATGAGGACTTGAGTGCACTATATGTCTATCGCCTAAAACTTGTTATTAGTCTTAAATCACCAAGATAAGGCATTAGTGATCTCAATAAGACTAGCATGGTGTCATCTACTTGTATGGAAATATAAGGTAGGGACCTCATGGAATGCAAGCATGGTAATGCCTTAGCTAATATCGTGGATGGATTTGTTAGAGAACATATAACACTAAACTGACTTGCCAAGAGACTCCATAAGGATTCATTGTAGAGAGTATCATTAGATTTGGAATGTCTCTCATCATCTGGTAGTGTGGATCGTCTTAGACTTGAGTATGTCATCGAATACTATGTCTTATTGTTATACTTTGACTGAACAACTCTATACGCCTGAAAATGGGGAGAATAATGTACTCATGAGTATAACTCGAATACATGAGTATAGATGGACATGCCAATAAGACTCATAGTCCTTACAAAGGATTAGTCATTCACAAAATCAGTAGGGCTTGGATGACTTCTATTAAGACTCGAGAATCTGTGCACACTAAGGGATTGAGGAGTTATGGATCCACTAGAAGAAGATTCCTAGTTGTGTGAAAAGTTACATTTAGTCAAACAAGAAAGATGATATTCTATCATTGCTCTCGACTAAATGTGAATGATGATATGAGGGATGATGCTAGCACGGTATCTAAACTAGAAAGATAGATCACTTGACCAATCCAATTAGTTCTGGGGCCGTAAAGCATTACTAGTGTCTTATAAGAACAAATTTAAATTTAAGCTCAAATTCAAACTCAAAAGGTTAAGTGCATAATGATGATTTTGAATTACCCAAAGCATTATCCAATAGGGATTGGATAAGGCTTCATGAATCAACTCAATTATTTGAATTACAAATTCAAATAAAGTTGTTGAAGCGATAACATAGAGGGATATGGATAAGAGCGAGATTTTCTAGAAAATTTTGATTTTGATTTTCTAGAACCCATGTGAAAATTTTGATCAACATGGAAAAGCTCCATGAAATTGGAATTTTGAACTCAAGTTTGTTTTCATGATAGGAACAAAATTCAAGATGGTTCTAGTAACCATTTGAATTTTGAATTTCATGAAGTACCTTCACATGGTCATTTGAATTTGAATTCAAATATGGAGAATAGTTCTCCAACTACAAGATAGGATAGAATCTAAAGGGGATCAGCAAATCCTATTGGATGAAGCTATTCTAGCGGGATTCAAATTAGGATTAAATCCTAATTTAATTGGGCTGAAATAGGTGCGGCTTATAATCATCCTTTTTCATGAATCTTGCGCCCTACTCATGCTCAAAGAACCTAAGTCTTGGTCGCCCCTCTTCCATCATCCAACCTCCATTGTTGCGCCCCATACTTGACCACAAGATACAATCATAGTCTTGAGTAAATAAACTCAAACACTTGATAGCCTCCGCCTTGCATTCGCCTAGAAAGCTACCAAGAAGAAGGAGTACTCATGTGCCATCAAAGAACGATCGTGTAGAACAACATTAGAGGACCTATATCCTTTGGTGTCTTCGAGTGGTCAAGGTATGAAAAGCTAAACCCCTTACGTGGTTTAGCATGTAGATCCTAAAGGCACTCATGAGGATCGTAATAAGTTACAGGTTCTGCAATGATTAACAAAACGGAATTTTTTTTGTTTTTCACCCCCGTGAGTTAGTTTCTTGCATGTGAAGTGACTCATATTTTAACTTTCAGGTCAATCCAGATGTCATAGGTGTTTCCAAAGTACAAGAGACTATCAATGACCTCTCGTGTAACTGAGTTTAGGATCCATGTAATAATCACAGAGTTACAACGATTCCGATGTGTAAAGAGCAAAGTATCAACAGAGGTGCGCAATAAGGACCCATCAATGAAGCATAATTTGTTTTTTTGCTGTGAGGGCAATAGACATGGCACGGCTCCATGAATTGAAATTAGGCCCAGAAAGAGGATGGGCAATACCAAGATAGCCTAAGTTACTGAGAAAATATGGACTGGCAGAATCCTCCATAGAAGGGGAAGAACCCGAGGAACTAAGATATACAAGGGCCAAAGGTTGACTAGGATTCTGAATTGGAATTATTCCCGCAATACATGATGAAGATTAGATAGAAAGAAAATCTTCTGGTACCATTTTAAAAGATAAAAGACTAAGGAAAAAGATGATGAAAAAAGAAACTGAATTGTATTTCCACGCTCCAATGGAATTGTTTTCTATACATTCATATATAGCATAAGGAAGAAAGAAAAAAAGCTATGTAACTAACTATTTGCTAGCAAAACTAAGTATAAAAATCCCAAATACAAGAAAAATTTCAGAGGAAATACATGATAAAAAAATAGACTAATATTTCTTACAAGTGTCATGTCATGTTAGCTTGATATTGGTTAAAAATAATATTCAATATATATGTTATTCACGTCTTTTTGTGTCATGTTAACCCGCACAATAAGTGACATACTTTTAAAAGAAATTTATCCGAGAATCTCAGCAAAAATATGATAAAAACATTCAGTTTACGATAATATCTGAAAATTAGAAATTTAGAAAATTTCAGTTTCCCGGGAATCCTGGAAAATGCCGCGTACCAAATGCCCTCTAAGGTTTACAAGTTATTTGTATCGTGTCATATCATGTCAACCCGTATAATAAGCAACACATTTAAGGTTACAAGTTATTTGTGTTAACCTTTAAAATAAGTTGATTGTGTTCGTATTAAGTGTATTTATATTTATAACATATTATGTCGTGTCAACTTGAATTTTGCTGAGATGCCCATTATAAGCTACATTTCCATCTACGTTTACTATTGAGACGCTGACCCTCACTCTAGAAGGTTAAGGTTTTTTTCTTCCTAAACCTTGAGAAAATCTTTGATACAACAGCTATAGAAACATCCATACTAAAAAAGGGAAAAAAAATAGGACTTAAAAAATTATACAAAAAAATATGAATTAAAATGACTTTTTTTTTCTTTATAACAAAAGAGAGTACCAAATTCGGTACTCCCGTGATAAGGAAGAAATTTCCCTAAACTCTTCGGGATTGTACCTTCGATGACATATGCTTCTAATGTGAATCCCGAACATATTGGTTCGAATCACTTTAGGGTGTATTTGGTACAAAGTATTTTTGAAGATGACCGGTAAAGCTACATTAGTAAACGTGAGTTTCCATATTTGGTACAAGTTAACAACATGCCTTTCCTAGGTACCTTTGTTTACCGGTAATTGAATTTACAAAGAAAACTAAAATTTCAGATTACCAAAAAATATGTGGTAATTGAAGAATCCAACATCAGGTAAAGCTGAAAAACAAATTGTGAGACAGAAATATCCCAGCTCACATCAAAATCTAGGTTTGGTGTTTTGAAAAGTTAAAGGTTAGTTTCGTAAGTTCATCATATATTACCAGTAATATTTTATTATCAACCAAACACATACTCAGTAAAATTATTCAATATTCCCAATAATATTTACGTCTACTAAACAACTTTTTTATATCCCAGTAAACTCAATTCCTCATTATAGTACTAGAAATCATGATTCCCGGATACTAAAAAATTTCTCCGGTACCAAACACATCCTAAGTATTCTTTCTATTCCAATTTTTGAATTTCTTGTTATTTTCACAATCTCATGCGTATCTATTGTTCCACGCTCTTCATATTGGTGAATTAGCATCAAAATCAAGTGCCGCTTGCCACCACCAACCACCATTCAAAGAAGTTCATCATCGATATTCCCTTCAACCCCAAGTATTCCAAAACGAACGCTGAATGAACTATTTTTTATTTTGTAACAACAAATGCATTGATTCAAATCATGGTTTGTAGGGCAAGGAAGAAGGATATTCTGTTGAG
Organism: Gastrolobium villosum; assembly: GCA_032173675.1. NCBI lineage: Eukaryota > Viridiplantae > Streptophyta > Magnoliopsida > Fabales > Fabaceae > Gastrolobium > Gastrolobium villosum. The sequence continues at coordinate 134,149 of JAVKPL010001440.1, read as the reverse complement.
ATGCTCAAGGACACGAGGGTTGTTGAGCTGGTCACGGAGCATCCGGTGATGGGGTCCGCGGCACATTAAAAGTTAGTATAAAGCATCAACCACATCTATGCTAATACTGCACGACTGGTTTAGCTTTTTTCTAAAGTTTAGAATCTATTTCATTACACGAGAAATGATATTTTTTTCTTCTTTTTTTTGTGAAAGAAATGATAATTTTTTATTTTCACAACCTGTTCATTCTTTGTACTACAGCTTATTCTAGCACTTGTCACTATCCTATTAAAGGGGCGGTTCTCCCAAATTTTGTTTTTTCATTGATAAGACTTGAACTCGAAATCTCTGACTCCTTAAGGGGCTTAGAATCCTTAAGGGGCTCTAACTTATCACTATTCTATTAAGGGCTCAGATTCTTTATTGTGTGTGCCAACTGTGATGAGGGTGTTAGATAAATGATAAATTTTTTGTATATACTATGGAAAAACTATTCTCATGCTACATGAGATAAGTTTTCTCTCCTACATATCCTTCGATAACTGTGTCACATTTTTCTTTTCTTTTCCTTTTATTTTTCAAGTGATGGAGCCCACAAGTTTGTCTCTATGACATAATATAACTTGTCACCTCTAACATGATATTAATAAAACACATAGTATATGTGTCTTTTTTTTTTTTGGTAAGTTTCATAGTATATGTGTCTTTATTATTATTTTCATAACTTAGAGGAATATTTTTTTTGTAAAAGACGCGACATGTGAATTAGACTTTGCGGTGTAAGGCATGGGTTGTTATTATAATTTACTGTAAAAAAAATAAGAAAAAGAAGAAGAAGATAGAAGGTACTGGCAAGAGAGTTACGTGAGTTAGGTGAAAATATATAATTACGTAGTAATATTATCTTAACCTAATAATTAAGGAAGTAACAGTAATATCATTTAGCTTTACCTCACATAATGTTTCTCATACCGTTAAAAGATGAAGGTTTGGGATCAATCTCAATCCTCCTTTCCCTACGCAAAAATAGATTTTAGTGGCCGAACCAGATCTCCCTATTAACTATGCCCCGAAGAAATAAATAAATAAATAAATTGAGAGGAGCTCTTTGTTTTCACTATTTAGTGTGAATTGCATCATACCCATATTACTTGATCTGAACCCAAGTCATTAAGATTGGTTTAGTGGTAAAAATTTTAAGGAAATCATACTACATGTGATTAATCTCTCGTGTTACTCTTATTTCGGAAAATGTACTTTTCTTTTTTCTTTTTTTTTTCTAAAAATTGATGGGACCCATTATTTTTATCTCTTAACTCTTAATATGAGAGAACTTCTCTCATACTACATGAGAGAAGTAATCCCAAAAATTAAGTATTCCGCATGTTAAAGGTTTAAATTTCGGTGAAAAAGTGATTTTGGACCCATGGCCAATTCATTTGGTCCTACATCATCTACTAATATCAACCTATAAAAGAACTGCTTCCTTCATATCACAATTGAACTTATGCTAGAAACCATAAAAGGCCCAATAAAACAACAATAAGCATGAGTTAAAGGCTTTTAATCACTGAAGAAGTGTGTTAGATACGTGTACACACAATCCGGCAAAGACATATCTAAAGCAAACAACTAGATCCCAGCAGCTTATCAACCAATGACTGGATAACAAAGACAATCTTCAACAACATAGCCCATCCAGAGGCATCCCACCTGAAGGGTAGGCAAGAGAAGCCACCTAAATAGCCAATCAAAGGATATATCAACCAAGCCTCCATATAAAGGTGGTATGTTGAGCAAACAAGCAGGTCATGCCATAACACCCGTCTGGATCAGACTCAATCATATGTGTGTGGTTAGACCCAATTCCTTGTGATCTGATAATTTTACCATATATAATAAGAAAAAATAATGAATAAATGATGCCAAAAAAAATCTAATAATTGCAATCAAAAAAAAAATTACAAGATCAAGGTTATTTTCAAATATTTCATTCAACTAATACAAGCGTTGCGCATGCTGTACCTGTGCAAGTGGCACTCAGGGTGGGCAGGGTTTGACAACTTTTTTGCTAATCCAAATAAAATGTTTCTGCAATTAATGCAGATAAGTTATCTGTATTTATTCCCAAAACGACGTTATTTTGGTATTGAAATCTTAAAAAATTATAAATATAAAGACTATTATAACTCTGAAATAAATTAAAATTACAAAAATACCATAATTTCTATCCCAAAACGACGTCGTATTGGACTTACTGCAGATAACTTATCTGCAGTAACTGCAGAAAAAATGAACCCTTATTATTTTTATCTGAATTGGTTTTATTTTTCTCGAACCGATTCATGGTTCAAAACCAATTTATAATTTATACTTGGTTCTCAACCAGTTCAAAACCAATTTAGGTATGCACACTATAATTGTCATAATTTTCTAGTTGTCTCTCCCCTCTTTCTATCTTTCAATTCTCTAAAAGGTGATAATCTTTTTCTTTTTTTGTTCCTATCATAGCGAGTCCAAATTTGCAATAAGAACTTGGATGTTGTTGAAGTTGAGGATTTTTTATTATTAATTCAATGGCTGGAATAATGAACCAAATATTACATCGTCTACATCTCTTATAGTTGACACACAGACAGCAATTGAGAATATGTGTGTAGTGAGTACTATTACTCCATTTTGGATATGTATTCCACATTAAACATAGGGAAATAATACTCTCATGCTATCTGAGAGTACATAATTTTTTTACATAAATTCATTTTCCGTGCCAATTAATTTTTCTTTTCTTTTTAAATATAAAATATGGGACCCACATTCAACTTCTCTCTACTTTTTTCTCTCCTACAATCCTACAACATAAGAAAAGTTAAACCCTTAAACATATTAGTTGATAGGTGTCACAAACAACCACAGTGATGCCATGTGGCAAGCTCCCATGAGTTGTGCATGTGGTACATGTTAGGAATGTGGCTTCTATACTCAAGAGGGGGGTGAATTGAGTGTTACAAAATTTGAACAAATGCACCCTTATTGTTTCTAAAAAATAATTTCAATCATACTTTGATATATAAAATACTTATCAATACATTCACCCAATCCATTATATATATTCTAACACAATTGTACAACATATGTACTCGCACATACAAGAGATCAAGGAATAAGTGAATTGCTAGAAAATAAATAGTTAAGATTAGGAAGAATGTAAACTCGATTGATCCTTCTTCGACCACCACCACTTGTGACCTACATCCAGACTACAGCTAGTCGATAGTTTTCCACTATTTCACCATGCTTCAATGGGTGTTTGATAAACCATTACAACCACCAAGTTTTCGGGTACTAGATAACCTTACAACTTCCACCAAATTTATAGGTATTTGTCAACCTTCACAACTTTTCCCAAACTTTCCTAGGTGATAGGCTACCTCTCAATCACTAAAAATCTCACTACCCTGTAACTCAATAATACTATGTGGAATGTGTTTGGAATTGAATAAACACTCTGAAAGTGTTGATAATATAAATTGAAGCTCTATGCGTTTATGATCTTTCACAAAGAGATAAGCTCAAAGACTTTAAATGATCAAGAACGAGTTATGCAAATGTAGAGCAATAAAATTTATTAAGGAAGGCTCATGTAATGATTCAACTGTGTCCAAGATTGTTTAGAGTCGTTGAAAGTGAGTATTTATAAGTTTCCAACAAAATATAGTTGTTTGTAACCCTTGGAACACTTTCTAGAAAGTACATATTAATATCGATGTCAAGACATATCCAAATAAATCACACCAAGATATACAGATATGCTACAACATATATCCGAATATGCTACAATAGATATCCGGATACATTACAACAAATATCCGAATATGATATACCATATTTTCAGATATGCTACAGTACATTGCAACTCATGGGAGTTTGCTGCATGATAGTCGCACGCATACCACATGGGAAACTAGTTGCACACCAAATGTGTACGCAACTGGCTGCATTAATTAAATAACAGACAACGTTTTTCTCATATTGCATGAGAAAACATCCCTCATGCTATACACCCAGAGAGATTTGAGCATTTGTTTCTTTCTCCTTATTTTTTAAGTGTGGAACACACTGAGGTTGTGTCTATAGTAGGAGATTATTATCTCCTATTGCATGAGAGTCCACTATCCTTTAAATAAAATATTTGAAAATAAATCAATACGGTAATTTAATTTTTCTATTTGTGATTATTAGGTTCTTTTCCTAATAAAAAAACATTTTGAGATCTTCTACAATTATATTTGACATATCAAAGACATTAAAATAATTTAATATAGGGAAAAGATATTGTGACAACCAAATAAAGTTACGACCAATCATCTCACCGTTAGATTGGTAGTAGCGATCCGACGGTCCTCATTGGTCTCTTAAATAGCCCCTCTATATTCGTTTCTCTCTCCCCCTTCTCTCTCTGTTCCTTTCTCTCTCTCACTATACACTCTGCCACCGCCGCCGCTGTCCATATTTGATTCGAGATTCATCAAAGGTATTATTATTAAAAAAATTTGGGCGAAGCAGATCAATCACCATAAATTTTTTTGAGCAGATTCATTTTTTTGATTTGAGACTCATCAAAGGTATTATTAAGATTTTATCTCTTCGTTGTTTTGATTCCCAGTGGTTACCGCCCACAGGATGCAAGTGAGTTGTTCAATCAACGACATATTATGGGTTCACGGAAAACAGAACCTAAAAAAATGAAAAATTATTACAAATCAAAATTTGAACAGATAAGGAAATCGAATCTCGAAAAATCGAACCCTAGCTCACTTGCAAAACGAATATAGGAAATCGTGAATAATGAGCAGATCAATTATTTTGATTTTTTGAGAAGATCAAAATTATGGGTTCACCTGTGTTTGTAATGGGTATGGAGGAGCATACATCAATATAGGAAATCGTGCCTTCAAAGCCTCAAAAGTTCGATCAGTGACATTATGCCTTTGATGAATCCCAAATCAAATATTAATTGGACTTACAAAATCGCGATAATTGATCTTCTAAAAAATTGAATCTGGAAAAAATTGAACCCTAGCAGCGACGGCGGTGGCAGAGTGTATAGTGAAAGAGAGAAGGGAACAGAGAGAGAAGGGGGAGAGAGAAACGAATATAAATGGGCTATTTAAGAGACCAATGAGGACCGTCGGATCGCTACTACCAATCTAATGGTGAGATGATTGGTCGTAACATTGGTCGTAACTTTATTTGGTTGTCACAATATCCTGTCCCATATATATATATATATATATATATATATATATATATAGAAAAATAATTTTTGCAGTTAATGCAGATAACTTATCTGCATTTACTTCCAAGACGATGTTATTTTGGGATTGGAAGTTTAAAAAATTATAATTATAAAGACTATAATAACCCTAAAATAAATTAAAACTATAAAAACACCATGATTTCCGCCCCAAAACGATGTCATATTGGGCTTACTGTAGATAACTTATCTGCCATAAATGCAGAAAAAGCAAACCCATATATATATATATATATATATATAAAGATTTAATGTTTCTTTTGTTATAGGAGATAATTTTACCTCTTATACACACAAAAGTATGTGGGGTCATGTAAGGAGAAGAGAGAGAAAAAAAGATCTGATACTCCTTTACCGTGTGTGTAAAAAATTATTTTATCTTTTACAATATGAGAAATATTAAGCCCTACATACAATTATATAATAAATATAATCAAAGCTACATAGCCTCCACTATAACTAACAAGAAGCTAAGATTTAGTCGGTGTTACAACTATATACCTAGAGAGAGATTCACACGAGATAAGACACTAACAAATGTTAGATTTCGATATGTTAGGTCACATTTTGATATTAAATAATTTGTAATTTATGTAGTGTATATTATATTTAATATTCAATATTTTAATAAAAAAATGAAATTAACCTTATAATACTCTTCAATTTTGCCAAAAAATATAAGATGTAAATATTTACTATTATATTTTCAAATTGAAAATATCTTATACACTTCAGTAAGATTTATCCGGTATCCATTTTTAAATTTTATCATATCAGTTTGATAAAACATCGATCAAATTTTTATGATATGTAATGAAATTTCAAATATTATAGATGTTAGAGCGTGTCAGAACATCAAAGAGTGTTAAAAAATGTCAGGTCGGACACGACAATTCAGATTTTTTGAAGCGTCTGGTGCAATATAGCATACTAAGTTTAACAACCAATCCATGTAATCATCCAACATTTAGAATCAAAATCAATATTCATGAAGCTGATCTATCAATGTTATAAAAACAACATTAATGATCAATCCAGTTGGGGGTACTGGGTCAGTGAGTGATCAGTCGAATCGACGGTCACTGCTTGAGCCATTTTATTTGAAATTATATGAAAGTATATAATAAATATTATGATAATAATAAAGTATCTCAAATAAGGCATTGGGGTAGTGGTTGGTGTCCCATACTTAATTTGCATATAGGGTCCCTAAAACAAATTGGAAAAAATGTGTATCATTTTAAAGGATGTAAAGTTATTTTAAGTGAGAGAAAGAGATAGAAAAATGAGAAGAGACAGTGGACAAAAAAATATAAAGGTGTGGGTTCCACCTCTTTATGAGAGTGAAATGACATAAGTTGTGTCATATAAAAGGACAAACATTTTTCCCAAACAAATTTCATGAAACAAGTTCTTTAATATTTTTATTTTGTAGAATAATTTTATAAAACAATTTTCATACACACTTTTATTATTTTAATACACACATGCTATTACATTCCATACAAAATAAATGAAGAATGAAATACAAAGTCACTTGCTATTACATTCCATACACACTTTTATTATTTTCATAAACAAATGCACAATCGATCAGATATATACTGCGAGCCAAGAGAAGAAAGAATACAAATAAATGAAAAAAAAAAATCCCTCACAAAAGCCTAAATTTCCTATACATCTTCACACATCTTTGCAAAACCATTACGTGCTTATTTTGCTTCTCAATAGAAGACAAAATGAAAAATAAAATAAAAATAAAAGCAAAACCAAACATCATCCTTGGTATAAAGGGAGGTTATGTTTACAATCTCTTTTTCTTATAACCTCTTACCATCATTTTTCTTGTAGTTGGATCAAAATTAAATTAATAGTGATAAAAAAATATTAAATGGGGACATTTAATTTGATTTTGATCATAGTGTAATAAAATAATTGTAAGAGATTTTAAGGAAAAAAAAAGTTATAGATATAACCTCCCATATTTTGTATCTTGTAGTATATGTCAAATTAGAAAATGAATGTGTTGAGATAAAATTTAGGCACTGCGTGGTAGCATCTCCTGAAATTCAAGCATTGACCTCTCTTTCTGAAGCCTCATATCTTCATGAAACTTGGAGATGAATTCTTCTGCCTTTTGATCCACATGCAGTTGTGGAGACTTAGCAACCACAGCTTTCCATGCATCTTCTATAGTATTCATGCCACTACTCTCACCAATCAAATCCTTGTTACCATAAACCTCTTTGCCTCTGCTAGTTTCCCCTTGTGTTGCATGAGTACTCTTGTTGCAATTGGAGGCATGCACAGACACAGAAGCAGCCTCAGAAAAGAGTTCATCTATGCCTATAGCAGCAAAGTTCTTGTACTGAAAATGGTGGTAAGAAGTAGTAGCATATGGCTTTTTACTAGTGAGAGAGCGATGACCCTTTGAGGATATGAGATTGCTAAGGGAATGAAATGCTGAAAGCAAGCGTTGAAGAGTGGTTTTGATGGACTTGGTGACGTTGAGTTTGTTGAATTTGGATTGTAATCTATTGGAGAAGCTCTTCCATGCCTTCTTGGCAGGTTGAAGCTTCTTTGCTAGCCTCAAGCGAGACATCACAAAGGATTTTAGTTTGAAAGGGTTGGATAGGGAAGGCTTGGAAGAATGTATACAAATGCAAGCAAAAGCAATTAGAAATGGTTCTCAATCTCATGAAGGAAGCTTTGATGCCCTTTTTAGTTTTATAAAATCACTTTGTTCAACAAGTTGCTACTATCTTTATGATGTCTAATTGGCACATTATTTGTCACCAGAATTACAGAAATGCCATTGTTTTGATTTCTACAGCAGAAAATGTGGAAAACTGAGTCATATATATTGATGGCATGAGTTGTAATATAATGATCACATAAGCTAATCAAAATGTCATGGGAAACACCAGTGTGTGGCAGTTGATTTTACTGTGGTGGAAAGCTTTATGTAAAGTTTGTTAAAGCTAAAGAATTACTGTTATGCGTCTAACTGGCAAAATTGTTAGACTAAATTGAGTCTTGATGTTACGGGTAGTAATTCAACCAGGGAAAGGCCAACCAGGGAAAGGCATCCTTCAGTAAGACTGAGGGGTTATGTAGTATAGTTACTTTGTGTATAGGACACGTGTAATGAGTGATAACATGTTGAAATGTTAGTTGGGCAGCTGTATAGATAGTGGGGGACACTTGTGTAATTTGGGTTAGCAAGTGTAATACGTGGAGGGAATTGGAACTCAGTAGTCACATATATAGTTCTTTGTATCTTTGAGAATGATCATCTCATCAGAAATATACATTTCATTCTTTTCCTTTTTCTCTTCGTCTTCTTTTTTCTTCTTCTTGTTAGGTCATCTCCTAACAACTGGTGCTTTCATCTGAACCCAACCTGTTCGACGAAATGCGTGTTCAGGATCTTGCCGAGGAGTTCAATTCGTTTCAACAACGTGTTGATACGCGCTTGGATGACAATCAATCACAACTTTCCCGTGTGGAAACGCGTTTGGATGATTATCAGAATCAGATAGCGCTCATGGTTTCTCAATTACAGCAACTCAATACCACCGTTCTGGCCATGGATGCACGCAATCGGGATTCTTCTTTTCGCACTCCACCGATTCAACAACAATTCGATGCACGGAACATTTCCAAGGCGATTCGCTTAGAGATTCCGGTGTTTAGTGGTGTAGACCCTAACAACTGGATTTTCCGAACAGAATTGTTTTTTGTTCTTCAACAAATTCCCGAGGAACTCAAAGTCCCTATGGCTGGGTTACGTATGGAAGGTATGGCAGCGGGATGGTACCAGTGGATGTACAACGGCGGTTTGATCAACTCTTGGAATACATTGACGAGGTTATTGCGTGAACGGTTTGGAGCCTCTGCGTATACAAATTTGAAGGGAGTACTCTCTAAATTGACTCAAGTGGGTACATTGCGTGAATACATACAGCAATTTGAGATATTGCTCAATCAGGTACCGGGGCTTGATGATGATTTGTATCTGAGTTTCTTTGTGTCCGGTCTACAACCTGAGTTACGAAGTGCAGTGCAACTCAGGTCACCATTAACGTTGCACCAAGCGATGCAACAAGCATTGGCGTATGATGATCATCATTCAGAGCTTCGTGCTTCGTTCTCTACTGTTGGTAGGAAATTTGGTTCGAGGTCTTTTCCTTCTCAGGAAGTGGGGAATGCTTCTCTGAGCACGTCCTCAGTACCTCAAATAACACTTCCTAAACCCACGGTGCCTCAGTTAAATGCATCCAATCCAGTGTTGGCTTTACCTGCTCCTACAAATACGAAGAAGTTTTCCCATGCAGATTTGCACAAAAGGCGTGAATTGGGACTTTGTTATTATTGTGAGGAGAAATGGCATGCTAAGCACAGATGTAAGAATAAGTTGCTTCTGATGGTAGGGGATGTGGATGAAGTACAAGATGGTTGGGAAGAGGAGGAGGAAATTGTGTGGCATTCGACCAACACCACTAAGAATCCTCCGGAAGGTGCATTACATGCTTTGGCTGACCACTCTGGCACACGATCCTTGGTCTTTACTACAACAATTCAGAATCGTGAGTTTCATGTGTTGATTGATTCTGGAAGCACACATAATTTTTTAAATAGACAAGTAGCATGTGATTTGAAATTGCCCATGATCCGTTCCAAAAAGCTACGAGTCTTCTTGGGAAACCGAGAATTTCTGTCTACTGATAAAAAATGCCTCAAGGTTCTGATTAAATTGCAAGGTCATGAGTTCTTAATTGATTTGTGGGTACTGGAGCTATGTGATCTTAGCATTGTATTGGGAATGCCGTGGCTGGAGACACTTGGCAAAGTCACTCATGACTATGTTAAGTCTTCCATGGAATTCAATTGGCAAGGGAGACAAATTGTATTGGAAGGAGACAAAAGGGGTTATGCCACAACACAAATGGTGGTCCATAACAATGGGAGAGAGCTGAGTTGCCTTGCATTATTGCAACAAGCAGAGAGCAGCCTTGTAGATTCCGAGAATGAATTACTAGCTATCAAGGACGTGATACCAGATGAATTGTGGCATGTTCTATGGCAGTACCAGAGTGTATTCCAGATTCCACAAGAACTACCACCTTTTCGAGGAAGGGATCATTCCATTCATTTAGAGGAAGGTTCAAGGGCTGTAAATGTAAAACCATACCGCTATAGCCACCACCAAAAAACAGAAATTGAGAGACAGGTGAATGAATTACTTTCAATTGGATTCATACAGCATTCTCAAAGGTACAAAGAACTATATATGTGACTACTGAGTTCCAATTCCCTCCACGTATTACACTTGCTAACCCAAATTACACAAGTGTCCCCCACTATCTATACAGCTGCCCAACTAACATTTCAACATGTTATCACTCATTACACTTGTCCTATACACAAAGTAACTATACTACATAACCCCTCAATCTTACTGAAGGATGCCTTTCCCTGGTTGAATTACTACCCGTAACATTCCCTTCCCCTTCAAGCACGACCTTGCCCCCAAGGTCCAAGGAGGGATAACAGCTCCGTAGGTGTTCTTCTTCTTCCCAAGAAGCATCTTCAGGAACTGAATTGGTCCATTGAATCAGATGCTGACGCTGGAGATGTCCTCTAATATTGACCACGCGATCTGCCAAAACTGCTAGTGGTACTTGTACTGGTCTGTTGTCCTCTGTTAATGATGGAATGGGTACTGGTTGCTTATCCAAATTGCCACGGAATGGTTTGAGCAAGGAGACATGAAAAGTAGGGTGAATTTGGCAATGAGGAGGTAACTGCAATCGATAGGCTACACTTCCTATCTTCCTTTCGATTGGATAAGGTCCAAAATAGCGTTTGGAAATCTTGTGATTAGCACGCTTTTCAACTGAAACCTGCCTATAAGGTTGCAATTTCACCCAAACCAATTCTCCCACTTCAAAGGAACGATCCTTCCTATGTTTATCACTCTGCATCTTCATTCGGTTGCGAGCTTGCAACAAATGGGCTTTAAGCCGTGATAGGATCTCATCTCTTTGCACCAATAAGGCCTCAACTGCCTCCACCTTTATTAATCCCCTAGGACACGGAGGAATCTGCAATGGTTGCTTACCAAATACAGCAGTATAGGGAGCCATTCCAATACTTGAATGCACACTTGAATTATAATGAAGTTGTGCCCATCCCAAGAATTCTGTCCAGCTCTTTGGTTTTTCATGGCAGAAAGAACGCAAGTATTGTTCAAGATATCGGTTAGTTACCTCAGTTTGACCATCCGATTGTGGGTGATATGCAGAACTTGTGTGCAGTGAGGTTCCACTCAACTTAAATAGCTGTGACCAAAACTGACTCAAGAACACAGGGTCTCGATCAGTCACTATGGAACGTGGAAAACCATGAATGTAAACTACTAGCTCACTAAAAAGCTTGGCCACCATTACTGCTGTAAATAAGTGAGATAGCCTGCCAAAAATAGCAAACTTGGAGAGCCTATCAACTATAACCACAATGGTTGAATAACCGTGAGACATAGGTAATCCAACAATGAAATCCATTGACAAATCTTCAAATACTCCTTCTGACATGGCTAGTGGTTGTAATAACCCACTTGGTTTGGCAGTCTCATACTTCACTTGTTGGCAAACTATGCATTGAGCCACAAAGTTTTTCACATCTTTTCTCATGGAACTCCAATAGAAAGTTGCGGACAACCTTAGAAATGTACGCAAAACGCCTGCGTGTCCTCCAATTGGGGAAGCATGAGCTTCATGAATTAAGCCAGGAATCAAAGAAGAAGTGGAACTTAGCAAAAATCGATTATTATGGAACAAGACACCATCTTTTACAGACAAGCAACTGTCCATTCCAGGATCAGTAATAATATTCTGATGGCATTGCAGCAAATATGGATCCTGGGAATTCTGCTTCCTTATCTCTTCAAGGATATTGAAAACCGGTTCTGAAATCATAGTGTGCAACCCACAATCTTCATGCAATCTTGACAAGGCATCTGCTACCAAATTACTACTGCCTTTTTTATATTCAATTGAGAAAGAATAGCCAAGCAACTTACAGAGATATTTTTGTTGTTCGTTTGTCTGTATAGTCTGATTCAACAATTCCTTTATGCTCTTATGGTCGGTTCTGATCACAAAAATAGAACCAAGCAAATACTGCCTCCAACGTTTCACAGCAGCCGTAATTGCATATAATTCACGCACATATGTAGAAGAATTAGCCATCTTTACTCCCAATTTTTTACTGAAGAAGGCTATAGGTCTGTCCTGTTGCAAGAGTACAGCCCCAACTCCACTATTCGAAGCATCAGTTTCTATGGCAAATGGAAGAGAAAAATTCGGTAAAATCAATACTGGAGTCTTACTCATGGTCTCCTTCAACTGCTGAAATGCTAAAGCTGCTGCCTCTGTCCACACAAATTCATCCGAGGCTTTTAACAATCTGTTAAAGGAGCAGCGAGCATGGCATAATTCTTTACGAAACGACGGTAATACCCAGTAAGACCCAAGAATCCCCTCAATTGCTTCAAATTACCAGGCAAGGGCCAGTCCAACATGGCTTGAATCTTCTTCGGATCAGCATGTACACCTTGATTGGAAACAACATGACCCAAATAGTCAATGGACACAGCACCAAATGAACATTTAGATACCTTCACAAAGAATTTGTGTAGCTGTAAACAATTTAGGGCCGTAGATAAATGCTTCACATGATCATCCATGGATCCACTGAAGACTAGTATATCATCAAAAAACACAATTATAAATTTGCGCAAGTAAGGTTTGAACAACTGATTCATCACTGCCTGGAACGTAGCTGGAGCATTGGTCAAACCGAATGGCATGACAAGGAACTCATAGTGTCCCTCATGAGTCCGAAATACTGTCTTCATTACATCTTGAGGCAGCACCCTAATTTGATGGTACCCCGCCCTCAAATCCAATTTGCTGAAAACTTTTGCCCCTCCTAACTCATCCAAGAGTTCATCAATGGTAGGAATTGGAAACCTATCCTTCACAGTGATGGCATTCAATGCTCGGTAATCAATACACATTCTCCAGGTGTCATCTTTCTTGCGCACTAAGAGAATAGGAGATGAAAAAGGACTTTGAGAATGTTACGGGTAGTAATTCAACCAGGGAAAGGCCAACCAGGGAAAGGCATCCTTCAGTAAGATTGAGGGGTTATGTAGTATAGTTACTTTGTGTATAGGACACGTGTAATGAGTGATAACATGTTGAAATGTTAGTTGGGCAGCTGTATAGATAGTGGGGGACACTTGTGTAATTTGGGTTAGCAAGTGTAATACGTGGAGGGAATTGGAACTCAGTAGTCACATATATAGTTCTTTGTACCTTTGAGAATGATCATCTCATCAGAAATATACATTTCATTCTTTTCCTTTTTCTCTTCGTCTTCTTTTTTCGTCTTCTTGTTAGGTCATCTCCTAACACTTGATGAGCTTTTAAATATGCTAACATAATGATCATCATACTATAACACTCGAGCTTGATATTACTGTTCTATACTTCATGACTTTTGATATATGCCTTTAGAAAATAAATAGTTAAGGGTTAGGAAGAATGTAAACTCGATTGATCCTTCTTCGACCACCACCGCTTGTGACCTACATCCAGACTACAACTAGTCGATAGTTTTCCACTATTTCACCAAGCTTCAATGGATGTTTGATAAACCATTACAACCACCAAGTTTTCGGGTAATAGATAACCTTACAACTTCCACTAAATTTATAGGTATTTGTCAACCTTCACATCTTTTCCCAAACTTTCCTAGGTGATAGGCTACCTCTCAATCACTAAAAATCTCACTACCCTGTAACTCAATAATACTATGTGGAATGTGTTTGAATTGAATAAACACTCTGAAAGTGTTGATAATATAAATTGAAGCTCTATGCGTTTATGATCTTTCACAAAGAGATAAGCTCAAAGACTTTAAATGATCAAGAACGAGTTATGCAAATGTAGATCAATAAAATTTATTAAGGAAGGCTCATGTAATGATCCAACTGTGTCCAAGATTGTTTAGAATCGTTGAAAGTGAGTATTTATAAGTTTCGAACAAAATATAGTTGTTTGTAACCCTTGGAACACTTTCTAGAAAGTACATATTAATATCCATGTCAAGACATATCCAAATAAATCACACCAAGATATACAGATATGCTACAACATATATCCGAATATGCTACAATAGATATCCGGATACATTACAACAAATATCCGAATATGATATACCATATTTTCACATATGCTACAGTACATTGCAACTCATGGGGGTTTGCTGCAAGATAGTTGCTCGCATACCACATGGCAACTAGTTGCACACCAAATGTGTACGCAACTGGCTGCATTAATTAAATAACGGACAATATTTTTCTCATGTTGCATGAGAAAGCATCCCTCATGCTATACACCCAGAGAGATTTGAGCATTTGTTTCTTTCTCCTTATTTTTTAAGTGTGGAACACACTGAGGTTGTGTCTATAGTAGGAGATTGTTATCTCCTATTGCATGAGAGTCCACTATCCTTTAAATAAAATATTTGAAAATAAATCAATACAGTAATTTAATTTTTCTATTTGTGATTATTAGGTTCTTTTCCTAATAAATAAACATTTTGAGATCTTCTACAATTATATTTGACATATCAAAGCCATTAAAATAATTTAATATAGGGAAAAGATATTGTGACAACCAAATAAAGTTACAACCAATGTTACGACCAATCATCTCACCATTAGATTGGTAGTAGCGATCTGACGGTCCTCATTGGTCTCTTAAATAGCCCCTCTATATTCATTTCTCTCTCCCTCTTCTCTCTCTCTCTGTTCCTTTCTCTCTCTCACTATACACTCTGCCACCGCCGCCGTTGTCCATATTTGATTCGAGATTCATCAAAGGTATTATTATTAAAAAAAATTGGGCGAAGCAGATCAATCACCGTAATTTTTTTTTGAGCAGATTTATTTTTTTGATTTGAGACTCATCAAAGGTATTATTAAGATTTTATCTCTTCGTTGTTTTGATTCCCAGTGGTTACCACCCACAGGATGCAAGTGAGCTGTTCAATCAACGACATATTATGGGTTCACAGAAAACAGAACCTAAAAAAAATGAAAAATTATTACAAATCAAAATTTGAACATATAAGCAAATCGAATCTCGAAAAATTGAACCCTAGCTCACTTGCAAAACGAACATAGGAAATCGTGAATAATAAGCAGATCAATTATTTTGATTTTTTGAGCAGATCAAAATTATGGGTTCACCTGTGTTTGTAATGAGTATGGAGGAGCATACATCAATATAGGAAATCGTGCCTTCAAAGCCTCAAAAGCTCGATCAGTGACATTATGCCTTTGATGAATCCCGAATCAAATATTAATTGGACTTACAAAACCGCGATAATTGATCTGCTCAAAAATTGAATCTGGTAAAAATCGAACCCTAGCAGCAGCGGCGGTGGCAGAGTGTATAGTGAGAGAGAGAAGGGAACAGAGAGAGAAGGGGCAGAGAGAAACGAATATAGAAGGGCTATTTAAGAGACCAATGAGGATCGTCGGATCGCTACTACCAATCTAACGGTGAGATGATTGGTCGTAACATTGGTCGTAACTTTATTTGGTTGTCACAATATCCTGTCCCATATATATATACAGAAAAATATTTTTGCAGTTATTGCAGATAACTTATCTGCATTTACTTCCAAGACGATGTCATTTTGGGATTGGAAGATTAAAAAATTATAATTATAAAGACAATAATAACCCTAAAATAAATTAAAACTATAAAAACACCATGATTTCCGCCCCAAAGCGACGTCATATTGGGCTTACTATAGATAACTTATCTGCCATAACTGCAAAAAAAGTAAACCCATATATATATATATATATATATATATATATAAAGATTTAATGTTTCTTTTGTTATAGGAGATAATTTTACCTCTTATACACACAAAAGTATGTCGGGTCATGTAAGGAGAAGAGAGAAAAAAAAAGGATCTGATACTCCCTTACCGTGTGTGTAAAAAATTATTTTATCTTTTACAATATGAGAAATATTAAGCCCTACATACAATTATATAATAAATATAATCAAAGCTACATAGCCTGCACTATAACTAACAAGAAGCTAAGATTTAGTCGGTGTTACAACTATATACCTAGAGAGAGATCCACACGAGATAAGACACTAAAAAATGTTAGATTTCGATATGTTAGGTCACATTTTGATATTAAATAATTTGTAATTTATGCAGTGTATATTATATTTAATATTCAATATTTTAATAAAAAATGAAATTAAACTTATAATACTCTTCAATTTTGCCAAAAAAATATAAGATGTAAATATTTACTATTATATTTTCATATTGAAAATATCTTATACACTTCAGTAAGATTTATTCAGTATCCATTTTTAAATTTTATCATATCAGTTTGATAAAACATCGATCAATATTATAGATGTTAGAGCGTGTCAGAACATCAAAGAGTGTTAAAAAATGTCAGGTCGGACACGACAATTCAGATTTTTTGAAGCGTCGGTGCAATATAGCATACCAAGTTTAACAACCAATCCATGTAATCATCCAACATTTAGAATCAAAATCAATATTCATGAAGCTGATCTATCAATGTTATAAAAACAACATTAATGATCAATCCGGTTGGGGGTACTGGGTCAGTGAGTGATCAGTTGAATCGAAGGTCATTGCTTGAACCATTTTATTTGAAATTATATGAAAGTATATAATAAATATTATGATAATAATAAAGTATCTCAAATAAGGCATTGGGGTAGTGGTTGGTGTCCAATACTTTATTTGCATGTAGGATCCCTAAAATAAATTGGGAAAAATGTGCATCATTTTAAAAGATGTAAAGTTATTTTAAGTGAGAGAAAGAGATAGATAAATGAGAAGAGAGAGTGGACAAAAAATATAAAGGTGTGGGTCTCATCTCTTTGTGAGAGTGAAATGACATAAGTTGTGTCATTTAAAAGGACAAACATTTTTCCCAAACAAATTTCATGAAACAAGTTCTTTTATATTTTTATTTTGTAGAATAATTTTATAAAACAATTTTCATACACACTTTTATTATTTTCATACACACTTGCTATTACATTCCATACAAAATAAATGAAGAAAGAAATACAAAATCACTTGCTATTACATTCCATACACACTTTTATTATTTTCATAAACAAATGCACAATCGATCAGATATATACTGCGAGCCAAGAGAAGAAAGAATAAAAATAAATGAAAAAAAAATCCCTCACAAAAGCCTAAATTTCCTATACATCTTCTCACATCTTTGCAAAACCATTACGTGCTTATTTTGCTTCTCAATGGAAGACAAAATGAAAAATAAAATAAAAATAAAAGCAAAACCAAACATCATCCTTGGTATAAAGGGAGGTTATGTTTACAATCTCTTTTTCTTATAACCTCTTACCATCATTTTTCTTGTAGTTGGATCAAAATTAAATTAACAGTGATAAAAATATATTAAATGAGGAAATTTAATTTGATTTTGATTATAGTGTAATAAAATCATTGTAAGAGATTTTAAGAAAAAAAAAAGTTATAAATATAACCTCCCATATTTTAGTATATGTCAAATTAGAAAATGAATGTGTTGAGATAAAATTTAGGCACTGCGTGCTAGCATCTCCTGAAATTCAAGCATTGACCTCTCTTTCTGAAGCCTCATATCTTCATGAAACTTGGAGATGAACTCTTCTGCCTTTTGATCCACATGCAGTTGTGGAGACTTAGCAACCACAGCATTCCATGCATCTTCTATAGTATTCATGCCACTACTCTCACCAACCAAATCCTTGTTACCATAAACCTCTTTGCCTCTGCTTGTTTCCCCTTGTGTTGCATGAGTACTCTTGTTGCAATTGGTGGCATGCACAGACACAGAAGCAGCCTCTGAAAAGAGTTCATCTATGCCTATAGCAGCAAAGTTCTTGTACTGAAAATGGTGGTAAGAAGTAGTAGCATATGGCTTTTTACTAGTGAGAGAGCGATGACCCTTTGAGGATATGAGATTGCTAAGGGAATGAAATGCTGAAAGCAAGCCTTGAAGAGTGGTTTTGATGGACTTGGTTATGTTGAGTTTGTTGAATTTGGATTGTAATCTGTTGGAGAAGCTCTTCCATGCCTTCTTGGCAGGTTGAAGCTTCTTTGCTAGCCTCAAGCGAGACATCACAAAAGGAAGGATTTTAGTTTGAAAGGGTTGGATAGGGAAGGCTTGGAAGAATGTATACAAATGCAAGCAAAAGCAATTAGAAATGGTTCTCAATCTCATGAAGGAAGCTTTGATGCCCTTTTTAGTTTTATAAAATCACTTCGTTCAACAAGTTGCTACTATCTTTATGATGTCCAATTGGCACATTATTTGTCACCAGAATTACAGAAATGCCATTGTTTTGATTTCTACAGCAGAAAATGTGGAACACTGAGTCATATATATAGATGGCATGAGTTGTAATATAATGAAACCTTAAAGGGTGTAATTTCTTGGTACAAGCTCATCACTTTCGGCAAAATTGACAGCATAGAAGCAGCCTTGGGTGCTAAGTATAGAGAGAATAAGAAAAGCTAAATTCTGTAAAGGCACCAGTATTGGTTTTCCCATGTGGTTGTGTCCTTGTGGGCTCCAATTCTATTTTTCTAATGTAAAAGCTAGTTGATCACTGATCTGTACCCTCTTCCCCACAACAAAAAGAGAAGAAGAAATAACATTTTATTCATTGTATATTTAGTTTGCCATTGGCATTAAGTTTTGAGTAAAGTTATTTATGTTGCTTTTCATAGAATACTTCCCTAAAAAAAAATTATTTGAATTTTGATCTAAAAGTCATAAGTGAGACCAAATCTCTTAAATCACTTTATATACACCTAACTAGCCTAACCACCCCTCTCTCTATATTATATCTTAGACCTCCAATGTTGACAAAAAATTCATTTGAATTTGAATTGAACTACATTAAGTAATTATGAACAATTTATAATAAAAAGGAGTTTGCATAAGTTATATTCCTTTCCTAGTTAATGATAAAATAACCATTTTATGTGTACATCTGTTTCCAATTTCCACTGAAGACAATGAGAATCTGAATGTAACATGTTGAATAGACTAGACAAAAGAAAATAGACCAACACTAGCTGGTGCTGAAGGTTTACCATTGTTTCCTCATCAGATTTAGAAGCAGTGTGGTTATGCTGTGTTTGGCAGTCAATTAGACAGGATAGTGACTCGCCAAAAAACATAACAACAGCCACATGCTTCCACTTTTCTTAGAAAAAGATAACCACTAAAAGTAGAGTCTGTACATTCTTCAGGATTTCGTAAGGTAATCAAAAGTTCAATGGATTTGCATGTCAATAGGCTATAGAGTATAAACAACATAGACTTTTTACTTTCTGTTGATGTTCATACCGAATGTAATATCCTTTAGGAATAATTGTCTACCCCACTCTAAAGCCTGCTACATCAAATTTAGCAGAACAAAATAAATAAAATGACTTCCTTTTGTGAGAGGGGATGGGGAAAGCAAAATTCGAACTAATTTCGACCGAGCAACACGATAGTGGGTCGATACGTAGTCAGATTTAAAGAACTCTATAAGTTTTCATCATACATGATGAATAATAAGGACCCCGGGCGAACTTATGTTACATTACCTTTCTTTTAATTCTGAATGTAATCTAAGATAAAGGTTTGAAAAAAATTGAGGGGGGCGATCACCCCTCCTAATCCTTCCCTAACTCCACCACTGCTTTTCCACATAGGTTATAATCACATAATTGGCTTTTAGTTCAAGGAAATCAAACAGTACAAAAGCAAGAAGTATGAACTTCTATTTAAAAAAAGAAAAGAAAAGGAATGTGCTTGTGGCATTATTCCTTATTCATATGTTACCTGCTTCTCTAGACTTTGAATGAGTTAAATTACACATGTACTAATGCACAATTCCAAGGAAAGAGTTAGATCCGAAGCATGTTAAAATCAAAATTAAGTTTACTATCTATAAACCTTATGTTATGTTGTTCCTACTACATATTCTATCCTCTATTGCAGGTCATATTCAGAATGTTGTAGATGCTGCTAAAATTTTGCAGTAATTTGCCTAATATAGATTTTTTCACACTTGGTATATTGATGTTGCTTCTATTCTGGATCATTTCATCAGACTATTGTGATGCCTAGTTAGAGCATAGAGCTAAATTTAGGAAGAAGGTAATGCTTCAATATTCTCTTCAGCATGAGGTGGGGTGTTAGATGACCCATGAATTGCATTCTTTGTGGGTGCTGGACTATATTTCCCAAACACCCTATCTTTGTTTTGGTTCCACCATTCTTCTGCCTGATGCTCATGAAATCTTCGCTTACTGCACCCAAAAAAGAAAAAATAATAGAGAATAAAGGGAAAATTGAAAAGAGAGAAATAGTATTAAAGATAGAAAGAACTGAAAAAGAAAACCAATGCTCTAATAAATGGTATAACCCAGTGGTTTATAAATTTATAATGTCATAAAACATTAACCTATTGTCATCAAACCAACAGGTGGAAACAAAATAACAAAAACCAATTTACCATAGAAACTTTCATGTAATCAAATAATAACACCATCCTGCATATGCCAATATTGTGTAAAAGAATAAAAAATATATATATCAAGTAGGAACTGATATCAATATCAATATCAACAACACCTTTATCCCAAATTAATTGGGGTCGGTGGTATCAAGTAAGAATTGATGATAAAAAAAAATAAAAATGAGAATCTATCAATACACATCACAACCTCCACAGTTGCTAATGAGCATCATATCTTTGTTTAGTGGTCTTAATGGGAATAGAAGACCATATAAGATTCCAACAATTTAGTTACCGTTTTAGTCACACAAACACACACATAATACTCATGTACATGCCCACGTTGAGAAGAAGGTAAAAAAAAAACCACTCCCCAATTAAACCCGACTAACGAGTGTGGAGTGAGGGAAATCCTTGTACACAGCCTTACCTTTGCAAATAATTGCAAAGAGGTTGTTTCCCGGAGTGGTTTTAGAAGAAGGTATTTATAAAATAGAATAATTTAGTAGCTAATAAAAATTGATCCACAGATACACAGCATATTGACATGAAGGAAATAGATGCGGAAATTAGTTAGATTAGAAAGTAGCTCTTATACCTGAATCTAACACGTTTGAAAACTTTGCTACCATCAGGTAGCACTAAGAGTGTGACATAAACACCAGGTTCAAATTGTTCAATGACTGATGTTTCTCCTTCTCTCATAGGCTTATAAGAATCAGGTGTTCTTGAACTGTTTTCTGAGCTTGGTGGAGACAATCCTGTACTAGGTACAGATGATCTGTTGCTTTCTTGAAGAACATTTGCTCCATCTATAGATGGATCAACCCCAGCATTGTCATCATTTCCTTCCAGTGTTTGCTCTTGCAGCTTTAAAGAGTCACTATCTGAGGCTGGTATATCAGGTGCCCTTTGTTGCTCAGACTCGAAGCTTGATGGGAAGGAAGAAGATTCAAATTCTATTCTTTCTTTAAGAAAATCTTCAGCCTGAGCATGTATGGTTCTCAAGGTTTCATTGTCAGGAATCTCTGGTGGCAATGTCTCAGTCACTTCCCTCAACTAAATAAAACCAAACAGAAGCAAGTTTAGCTGTTTAGATTAGAATCAACAACCTTTTTCTTTCCCATCAGGTTCAAACATTAGGCTGAAGTCATGCGATAACTCTCTAATTAACCCCATTAATTAACAGTTAAGATCAGGGTATCAATAAAAGAATGAAGGTTCATCCGTCTTCAGAGTTATTCAGATTGAAAAATTAAGCTTATCCCATGCAATATCTTTTTAGTTAGCCCCACTAGCAGTTTGAAGATGCAATTGGAAACCCGATCAATTTTCAAAGATTTCTTACTTCCCACTTGTATGATTTTTTGTTCATTTTTTAATAAAACACTGTTCTATGACTTGAACAAGAAACTTTTATTTGAATAAGCTAAGTTCAATAGTGATGTAAAGATATAGAATCTAGATACCTGATCAGTCATAGACTTAATAAATCCCTTTGCGTCTATATGCTTAGAAGATTCCTCCCCAGCCAATGAGGTGGTTTCCTCAATATTTTTTTGAAGCTCCTGAATCTTCATATCTTGAATGTCACTCCTCTCCTTCAAACTTCGAATCTATATGCAAAAAGAAATATTCATAAAAACTTATGAATGGGGACATATTATGTTCCTCTGAGAGTAAAGAATGTAATTACTAGATCTAAAAATGGTATAAACTATGAAGTATACTTGGTTTTGCAATTTTGAGACTTCTTGATTCAAAAGCTCATTCTTCTTCTTTAAGCTATCAATAAGGCTTCTTGAAAATCCAGGGGAGGTAGAACGCGTTGGGCTTGGTGGTCTTTTTGCATATGGTGATACAGGTCTTGAACTAGCAAGTGGAGGTGGCGGTGGAGGTTGACTTGGCTGCATAACAGTAACGGGCTTGGAAGCATTCTGCATGGCACTAACTGAACTTGGAAATGCAGCATCTTTCATTTGTAAACGTGAAGGATTTAGAGCAGACCCTCCAGCCTTACTAGTCCCTATGTCAAGGAGTTTTACTGATTCTGTGATGGGAAACAAGAGAAATTTTGAAGGCTTTACCTCTCCCCTGTCAAATCTTTCCCTTCCATAAATGGAACTAGAATTGGAAGCACGAGTAATATCTCTATTAAAATTGGAAGCATTAACAGATTCAGAAGCTTTAAGCTTAACATAACAAGCATCGCACACACGATGTGGTTTGCCAGGTGTTGGAGCCAATGCTGCTTTGGATGCCTTTTTTGAACTACAAGGATGGCAATATACCAATCCACAATGATAACAATTATGCCTTTTTCTTGTAAAACCAAATGGTTGTCGACAACCAGAGCAAACAGATTGGTCAGCTCCAGAAATCCACTTATGTATGCATATACAAGTTGTAAAACTGGATCCACATGCTATAGTCTTTATATGCCTGTCCTTCAAGGATTCCACCAATGTTGGAGTTTTCTGATCTTCTGTGTCTCCGTGTCCCAATCTTCCATTGGCACCTTTCCCCCAAGTATATAGTTCACTTCTTGAAGTCAAAACAGCGGCATGATATGCCCCACATGATATTTCTTCCACAAACTCACCTACTAATTTATCTCTTACTAGAATCGGCACTTTTCCATCAGACATTGGATTTCCTAGTTGACCATTTGCAGTGCCTCCCACAGTAAAAACATGACCAGATGCAGTGAGTGCAACAGTCATAGTGTGTCCACATGCAACCTGTTGAAAACTATATTCAGATAGTGCAGCCACACATGTTGGTTGAAGGTAGGTTTCCTTGTTAACATGACCCAAACGATATTGGTCGCCATCACCCCATGTGAAAAGATGCTTCTTGGATGAAGAAGCGTTTGTACCGGTAGGATCCATAACCTCAATAATGGCTGCTGTGTGCCATACTCCACATGCAACCTGAATAGCCTTTTGTCCACTCAATAGTTGTACCTCCTTTGGATATGACACACTTTCCCTATCTCCATGGCCCAAGACACCAAACTTTCCATCACCAAAGGTAAACAGTTTTCCAGTGGAGGTTGCCAATGCTGAATGCCATGAGCCACATGCAACAGATACAACCTGAAGTCCATCTAAAGGGCCACCGACCCTCTTTGGTATATAGTGGCTAATATCAGTGCCATGGCCAAGAATTCCAGCATTATGTGTACCATCACCCCATGTGAATAGATCACCAGACATTGTTACAGCACATGAATGATACTCACCACATGCAACAAAACCCACATTAGTAACTACCAGGGACTCCACAAGTTGTGGTCTACCATAATCATTACAAGATCCATGACCGAGCCTTCCACCAGAGTCCTCTCCCCAAGTAAAAACCTCTCCTTGCCTTGTAACAAGAGCAATATGACGCACGCCAGGACCAATCTGATGAACATCAAGAACAACATCAGATTCTAATGGCTTAGGAGTCAGCACATCTGTTTTGGAAGGGACTTGAGTCCCTAATCCATCAGAGGAAATGGCATCTGACCAAACCTCTCCCCATATATAAACATCACCTAGAGACTCTATGTCATCTGGTCCTGATGCTACACTACTTGCGTGGCTAATACTTGACACACTAACACGGGAACCATCTCCAACACTTGTCCTTACTGGCATATTTGAATGTTCTGACCCCACATCTGATTTTGCTGAATAAGACGATGTAGACTCACGAGAAACTGAATCACAAGAAAACCTTCCAAGGGCAATGCTTGAGGCAAACTCTAGTGTTCCACCAAAAGGACGAACATTCAGAACATAGTCATCACTATCCTGCAAGTGAAATTCAAAAAAATTACTTGATTGAAATGTTCTCAAAATAAAGATAGTAGAAACAAAAAATCATTCATGTGCAACAACTTAAACTTAAAAAGGAGAATTCCTCCTTGACCTGAATGTAGAAAAATGGTTTTTGATATATAAAAAAATGAGCTCATGCTAACAGTAACATCACATAAACAAATATTTGAAAGCTAGTCTGATCTTTGTCACCCTATTTATTATAATTTACAAGATGGAATTCTAAAGCTAATCTTGAGCATTTACATATTTTGACGAGTTTTGCATATATAGATTTAACCTTATATTAATAAGATTTGATTTTTTCATATTCCTCAGATATATTTTTAGAATAAATTACACTAAGCATCCTATAGTTTTTATACTCCAGCATAACATTTCCAGGAGTTTCAGATTATGCTGATCTTAGTGATAAAATAATCTTCCTATACATAAACATAAAATTTAGTCCATGGGAAATTGAAGGAATAAATAGGAATCAGCAACTATTAACAAAGTGTAAACTAAATAAGTTGAAAATTAAATTATCATTTAAACAATTTATATTAAAACTCACATCAGTTAATTCACTTCTAGTGCTCCTACTCCTACTACGCAGTCCAGTAGAAATTAATTCCTTGAGGCCTGAAAACCATACCTCTACCTCAGCTTTGTCCTTGCAGATCTAGACATATGAAAAGGGTAAGCAATAGATTCAAAAATTTATATGAAAGTGACAAATTCAAGTCCAATATGAGAGTTACTGTATTTTCTAACCAGATCAAGTGATCGCTCCCCTTTTTTATAAATAAGTGAAAATGAAAGATAATCCTTTTCAGGGCGCAAATATCTTCTAAAGACAGCCTGCAAAGTACAAGTTAAAAGAAAACTTGGGATATCTATATCAGAGTGCTAAATAACCATAAATCTAGCCTTCCAAAGGCCAAGCATTTAACTTACTGTTCTCTGTCCTGGGATGATGCGCGAAACAGTAGACAAATTCAGACTCTTTTCCCTCCCATGAGAAATCCAAATCAGTTTTGTTTCATCCTGCTAATGCCACTAAATGTGAAATCATTCATACAGAGATATATAGTTCAATTCATATAATGTGCATGTATTTTTGTTGGGATATAAATGAAAACTTTTTTTTCAGTAAAAAAACTCACCTGTGAGAGCCTGAATGAACAAAATTTTGGCTTCCCTTTTCGGCTATACTTAACTAACTGAGTGCCCTTTTTTAAAGCAATGAGTGCCTTCACAAAGAGGTAAAAGAAAAATTAAATTAAAGTGGAGCCCCTAAACAACATAATCTTTAAAATATCATATTAGTAACAAATTCCTATTGCAGAAATGTAAACTTGAACATGCTTACAGTGGTCACAAAAAATTTTCCTATGTATTTTCCCCATTTAGATAAAGTGACTTTGATTGCTACCCTATCAAAACCTACTTAGAAAGGAGCAATATCATGACCATGTTCAATGAAAGTTTCCTTCCCCATCTTTTTGCTTCTTTAGCATAGCTACTCTGCGTGCATGGTTTTAATAAATATTCACTTTGCCTCTCCTAGAATACCATATATTGATGTTAAGTAAATTGATTCAAGTTTTATATCATATTGCCTACATATACAAACCAAGATACCTCAGCATCCTTTTAATTGCTTTCTTTCTTTTGTCTCATGCATCAATTTGGATATTTTTCCCCTTCTAAGGGTAGCAGGTGTAAGCCTTACACTTTTATTAGTCGTGGATCATTCGATTCAAGTGGGATCAATGGCTAATAATGAATATAAGACTTATTAGACTTACACTAGTATAAATTGATCATCTCCCTATGTATGTATGCTATGTTTTTCACAATATATTTTCCATTCCCTTCTTTTTTTTGGTAGATACCAACCGGTGTCCCAAACCCTAACGGGTCCGACTAATCCGGTTTCAGGTTTAGGCCTCTTCACCCTCCCCAAAATTCCATTCCCTTCTTTTACCCTGCCTTTTGCCCTGCAATCAAACAATGTAGCTTGCGAGGGCATGTCTTATCTCCAGTCATACTGCTTCTAGCTAGGAGAAACAATTCATCAATTCATTAGGAGTAACACCAGCATCCATAATTGTCAATACACAACATAGCATTTTAACTATAAGTCTATAACTAATACACCAAAAACAAAAAAAGTCCCCAATATTTTGAGTTATCTTTTTACAATTAACACACCAAAAATTAATACTCACTTGAAACAAACAAATATGATCATGCCTGATGAAAAAAATTCAAAATTCTAATATTTTCTAGCCACCAAATAATCAAATGAAGAGAAAAGTTTAATATGGTAAAGAAACTAACTTGCTCAATATCTCGATCATGATTACAATAACTAGCAGGATCTGCCATTCCATCTGATAAAAATTGTAAGGAAACAACTGAAGACGACAAAGCTCAAGCGTCATACTTTCTACTTGGGCCTCTCATCAAAGTCTCCAAAAGCTTCAAGATGAAAAATTTCCCCAAGAAAAGTAGTAGGATTCAATTAAAAATTTAAAAAAATAAAATAAAATCCTCAAACTCTGATATGGTACTAATGGGCCTGTGCTATAGATTCAAAAAAGAGAGAATGACCCAGATGAAGATTTCTCATGACACTCCCAAAAAGATTGAAATTTGGCAAAAGGGGTGTGAAATTTGCATCAACGAGTGTATGATCAGTTTCTGAGCAAATTTGGATTCAGCAATTGGGAGAGAGAAAGAGAGAGAAGATGCGAAAGTTACGTAAAAGGAATGGGAGTGAGATATTGGCGCGCTTCTTAAAATGCTTCTACGTCCACCAACTAACTAAACTGCTTCCTCAATTTTATGTATTTTTACTCAACTCTAATGCACATGAAACCTACATCTCAACTACCATTATGTTAAATTTTGGATAATAACATTTATTATGCGATTAACATAACTTACCAATAACCAAATGTAGTCCAAATATAAGTTTTTGGGAAATCATTGTCTCAATTTATATGAGATAACTATCTCATGTTACTCTAACATCAAAAGTTGTACCACCATTTTTTTTCTTTTTTTTTTCTTAATAGGTGGTGGGACTCACTACATCATGTGTCTATAGTAGGAGATAACTATCTCCTACAACATGAGAAAATGAAATCCCTAAGTTTTTATATGTAAATAAAACATTTTTATTTTCTACCCACCAGATAGTTGTGGTGAGTTAGCATCATTTGAAAGAAAAATGAGGCATTGATGTAGCTTGGATAGAAAATAAAAAAACATTTTAGATCATGGGTAATTTATATATATAAAATAAGTACAAATTTAGGTTAAATTACTCTACTTGAGAATTAATTAGTACATATAAGGGTTCGTATAGGTTTGTGGTTAATTGTAAGCATATTATCAATCAATTTGACTTTATTTTGAAGGCACACTTGCTCCAAGCTTCCCCCCAATATGGTAGATTATATATATTTTGTTGACATAGATCAATAGTAACATGATATATATTTTTAAAATATATGAAGAGAAAATTAACTTGATTATATTCTTATTAATATTGAACTTTTACAAGATTTAACATAAATAAAAAAAGTAACAAATGCTTACCAAACAAAAAAAAAACAAAAAAAAAGTAACAAATAATTATAATTTAATAGTTTAATCAATAAAAATCACAGCCAAGCTTGACTTGACCAGAAGGTATTTCAAATGAGTTTCGCATCCATGTCCCACAAGTAAAGTTCATCCACATAACATAGTCACTAGTTTTACAGAATTTCTTTTATGTAATGCAGTCACAACATACTTTCCATTCACTGATTCAGTATGTATGAATCAAATTTTAATCATGACAAAAAATAGAGAGAGAGAGATGGGAGCAGGACAAATCAATAGCAGTGAGTTAGTAATCCATGGTATAATGTTCAAAAAATGGTAGGATCTTTGTATCTCTTGAAGACAGCTTCAATATCTGCCATGACTTGTACTGGTAGAGGTCGCTCAGTTTTTGTAAAAGCATCAATGTCTTCTTTTAGTTGGTCCACAGAGGTTGCACCAATAATTGAACTTGTCATGAATGGACGGTCTCTTGCAAATCCAAGAGCAAGTTGAACAGGAGTTAGACCATGCTTCTTGGCCAACTCAAGATACTCTAGAGTTGCTTCCTGAATTTCAGCCAAAAAAAAGAAGGAAATTCTTAATTAGTTATTAGGGGTGTGAAGAAAACCAAATGAAAAGAACTAAAATGTGAACCAATTCAAACCACACCAAAAGAACCAAGGTTATTGAACCAGTTCAAGAATCAAACCATTTTCTTCAAATCGGTTCAAGAACCAAACAATTTTTCAAAATCATTTCGGTACAAAAACTGAGTCATTTTACCAATTCGGTTCAGTTTGGGCTAAAAACCAAACCATACCCATTCTTAGGAATATGAAAAACCAAATGAACCAAACCGAACCACATCACATTTTTTCGAACCGGTTTAAGAACCATACCATTTTCTCCAAACCACTTTTTGAAACCGGTTTGGTTTGCTCGAACCGAACCACATTTTCAGTTCAGTTTAATATAGAAAACCGAACATAGTCTAAACTTAAATAGAAGAACTAGATTTAAGTTGGTGTACCCGTGCCACCGATTTGTTATATCTTTCCATGTAGCCAGGGAAGAGGTTCAACCTTCCTCTTTTTGCAGCTTCAGAATTTATATCTATATATTTTCCTGAGAGTGATCCACCTCCAAGTGGGGAATAAGATAGTAAGCCAATATTGCAATTCTTTGGATGGCAAACTTCCACAAGATCAACTGCAAAAAATTAAACCAACAAAGAATTTAAAGAAGCTTAAAAAAACTGAGAAGTCCAATTTATACCCTCTAACTAAGGTCATGTACACATTGATCCTTAATCTTTAAGAATATACAATGCAATTTTTAAACTTTCTAAAGTATGCGCTTTAGTTCTTCCGTATAATTTTCTATTAAAAAATAATTGAAATTGTCACACTTAAAAAAGGTGAAAATTTTGATTTATCTATCATAGCTCTAATTTAAATACTAACAACTCTGAATGCCTGTGTTCTACCCTGTCCCAGTAGTTAAGGACTTTAACTGCCCAATCACTTCACTTGTATGACTATTCTAACTGTTGTAATTAACTACTTTTTGGGCCCAATCAGCAAATCGGTAGCAATTCATTCTGCTAATCCTGTTAAGATCAAATGTCCAGAAAAAGGACTTAACCTAAAGAAGGAGTTTAGGACTTCCAGATAAGTTGGTCAAGGAGGATTATTGGATGGTTTGGGGATTAAATGAGAAGCTGAAAGAGAGAATTACAAGAGAAAAAGCCAGAAGAAAATTTACAGTCAGGACTTTCCGAGAATTGAATGAACTCTAGTAAATGCAAAAAAGATTGTAATTCACGTGCCTCCTTATCACTCTAATTTTTACCGAAGTGAAAATCCGAATTTGAATGAGGATCATGAGTGGAAAAGAAATTATTAATGGGAATTTAAAAGTAAAAAGATTCTAGAGTAGAAGATAGGCAGGGAGAATACCTTCAACTATGTGCATTCAGACTTAAGAATATAGGTGTAAGGTATAAGGAAGGTCCTTGACTAGAATAACATGATTAGATCAGCAACACAAATTTCAGAACATCTATAAGTACAATGAAGAGTAAACTGAAACTCAATACACCTATGTCTCTTACCATCTTCAACCTTGCGTCTCAGGCAACATAATTCCTAGAGAACTAAACCAATTTATCAGTAATCATTCGTATAACATCAAGTCTCCACTAATGCAACATATGGAACTGTTAACAAAAGAAACCAAATTATTCCAAGCTTTAGGTGTAATCCTTTTTTTTTTCTCTTTTGGACCTACGTATTATTTCTCAAGGAGCTGTGTGTTTTTTTATGAAAATAGAATAGCTATTTCACACGAATCTTAAATTATCAGGACAACAAAAGCTGCAGCTTTGCATCACAAAGCAAGATAAGATCCAGCCATATGAAATAGAACTGACCCATGTTAGAATCGCATTTACCTTCAAATTTTAATCTAACAAGCAAGCTATAGCTGTTTTGGATACTGACAATCTTTGGAAGTCCCTCAACTTTAGCTGCATGGACAAATTCCATGACTCCATATGAAGTCTCGTTTGAAACGCCTATGTAACGTACCTGATGCATGCAAAAATCTCAAGAAACTGAATCCCAAACATGCATAAGAGAATGAACACGACATTGTGGTCGGAATATAGGAATTTTACATAGCAATTGGATCAAGGGATACAAAAAGGCGAAGAGTTGAGGCAGTGAATCCTAGCTTGGTTAGACTAGAAGGTTATGGGTTTATGCTGATTACTTTGCAGCATATACTAGTTTGTCTTTATTTACAGACTTGAAAGCCACTAGGATATGTGACATTTGCTACATCACATAAAAAAGTAGTCCACAAAGGCAAGTGGTATGGCCATCTTATACCTCTTGTCCAACCAACAAAATTTGAGAGACAAAAACAATTCATTCTACTACTCCTTGGTTAGACTTCCTCTACCAAGCATAGCACTAAAATTAAGCAATAGAAAGTTACAACTTACTAGCAAATATAACATAATTTCAGTTTGAACAATTATTTAGCAAATAAAAAGAAGTGCTCAGCTTCTCCAAGCCAAAACCTCCACCAATCATCAGGACTCCTTCAGAATCTAGAAAAGCTAACGGTTAAAGTAAATAAATAGAAACCAGTTACCTTTCCTTCTTTGATAAGTTCTTGAAAAGCTTGTAATTGTTCAACAAATGGCACGCTAGGTCTCCATTTTGAAGGATCATAGCAATACTCACCAAACAATGCAACATAGCGATCTGGCCTATAATGAAGCAGAAAAACATATAACAGATTACAGTCATTCCCCTCTAAGATGCCATCATGAATAGTGTGAATTAGGGGGATTTGATCCCCTGTGGCTATGCCTATGATACACCCCAGTGATGGGTGGTTGTGCAGCAGCATATTAAATACAAGTTTCCAAATTCATACGTTAAAATCAGATACACCACCAATAAAGTAACCAAAACAGACACGCATGATATTGATGTTTACATTCTGTAAACTCACCAGTGAATTTGCAATAAATCAATATAATCAGTGCCAAGACGCTTGAGGCTTTTCTCTACACTTTCTCTGATATTTACAGAATCAACCCGCAAAACATTTGCATTGTCACGTAGGTAACTCGACCGCTCAGAATAACCACATACTTTTGTTGCTAAAACAATCTATCCAGAAGATGGTACACAAATGGTTTCAAACTCTTAGATCAGCAAAGAATGAACACAGTAAAAATCTTCCAGAATGACCGAAAGCCAAATCTCAATCCTGAATCAGGGTCAGCTCGATATATATATGGAAAAATGTGCCAAATTAGAATTCATTTTAATAAGCATTTTTACTCAACGCAAAAACAACTTCCATAGGCTTATAAAAATGACAGTTACTACTGAAAAAATTGTCTAACCATATAGCATTATTTCACATTGGAAGTAATTAAGCCATATTACTTTTAACAGTCCCTGCCTTAAAAGCTGTAGATAGAAAAATAAGAATCGATAGAGTTTTGAACGAAGCACCCAATACCTTCTCACGAGATTGAGACTTCAGCCAGCTACCAATATAGAGATCAGTTCTTCCTTGTGTCTCTTTCGTCATTGGAATTGGGTACTGCAAACCAACGTCTAATTATCAATGCAGCTGGCAACGAGAAACAAAACGGTGGATAACCAGAAAATAGTATGATAAAACAAAGGCAATTTGATCAGAGCTTTAAAATTCACTAGGTAATTCCATATGGCATGTGGAACACACAGTAGCAGCATAAGATGGAAGTGAAGTCGATTGCAGGAACAGGGTTGGCCAGTTGGTGAAAAGAACAAATCAGTTACAAAAAAAGAGAATAGATAAAATGGACTCAAAATAATTGAGTATTTGTAGTAGCATTTCCAACTTTTAGATGAAGACATATATGATTCTACAAATTAAAATTAGAGCAACAAGAAAGCCACACGAATGAAGCCAATAAGGTTTGTGTTTCTGAACCACCTATCCCTTGGCAGTGATAGTGAACTAACCAGAGAGTAGGAACAGTGCTGCTTTGTATCCCAAACAAGTGAAGTATGTTGATCTAACCATGACCGAGGAGGCGACGGTATAGACCAAGGCTCTACAAAGTCATCAAGGCAAGATGAGGATCAAAGGGGAATGTGTGTAGACATGGTTATGGCTGAGGAGAATTTTCAGTAGAGTATTTGCAAGGTGAGCAATGGAGAAGATGATTCTACTTTAGGAAGAGAGGTCTTCTATTTATAGGACGGGAGAAGATTCCCTTCTAGGAAATGCAATGCCATTACTGTTTCATCCTCATGGGCTCCACTATGGTGTGAGGCTGTGTGACCCTTAATGTGGAAAAGGTCATGCGTGCGTGAAGAATGTTAGGGGACTCATGTAATGAGGAGCCAAATGCTCTCATATGCTAAGTGTTTGGGGTATAAATGTGTGAGGCAGCCTAACAGGGTCTACGGCCTAGCCTACATCAGACCAAACTCAGCCTATTACACATAGAAATAGAACAGACTCGGGTTTTTGAAAAATCCTAATTAGAAAGCAGGTCATAGGCTTTCTTTTACGCGTCGATCGGGACCGTAAACCTACATGTCGCCCTATATCATATTATCTATTTTTAAATAAAATTATTATTTAATGATTTTGAATAATAAAATAATACTTTTTTAATTATTTTTTTAATTATTGAATGTCTAATAGCCTTAAACAGGCTAACAAGCCTAAGGTCAAGGTTTTTTTTTAATATAGACCAGGTCAGACTTATAATTTAGACCTACACAAAGCTAACAGACCAAGTCAGGCTTAAAGTATTTTACACTAGCCTGCCAAAACTCAACCCAGCCCGGCCTATTCAACCATTTGAGCTATTTTACACTAGCATGCCAAAACTCAACCCAGCCCAGCCTATTCAACCATTTGAGCTAGCTGGGCAAGGCGATTCGACCGTCCATAACAGTTAGTTATCACAATAATAGTCAAACTTGCATAATGTAAAACATCGTAATTGAAACAAACTAACTAAACCTGAGGGATTGAAAAATTAAAATTAAAATAACCATTATAACAAAGCACAACATGATTAAAAAAATACATATATCCAAATATTTCACCAAGGGTTATACAATAAGCAAATGCAAAACAAAATTGGAAGAACTTACGGCCTCAGAGGTATCAAGAGTATTAACGCCATGTTCAAATGCATAACTAAGAATGTCATGAGCTTCTTTCTCTGTATTTTGTTCCCCAAAGGTCATCTGAAATTATTGCATTAACCAATCAATCATCAACAAGACAAAAGGGAAGCGAAGAATGAAAGAGGGAGAGAAAAACTTACAGTACCAAGCGTGATTTCACTGATGTTAAGGTCAGAGTCACCGAGCTTCCTGTACTGCAATCCTTTGTTGTTGTTGTTGTTGAGGGCACAAACCAGAGTGCTTTTCTTCCAGAAACTTCTGCTTCTTCTTTTTGTTGTTGTTGAAAAGGGTGTAGCAGCATTCAGAGACATTGATGGTGTGAGAGGGTGACAAAGGTAAAGTGCACCAACCTTCTCACAGGAAGAAGCAAAGAAGAAGGAGGAGCACAAAGAGGCCATGGCTTCTTAGCTTATCTTCACTCAAGCGTAGAAGAACAAGGGGAGACTCGAATATGGATTATTTATATGCATCGACAAAAATGAAAA
Organism: Gastrolobium villosum; assembly: GCA_032173675.1. Taxonomy (NCBI): domain Eukaryota; kingdom Viridiplantae; phylum Streptophyta; class Magnoliopsida; order Fabales; family Fabaceae; genus Gastrolobium; species Gastrolobium villosum. The sequence continues at coordinate 99,550 of JAVKPL010001440.1, read as the reverse complement.
ATAAAAAATAAAATCATAAAGGTGTTAATTATATTAACGGTTTGATTAAAAAAAGTTTGGGTATAAAACATCTGGTGCCACTCTCACCTGAAAAATTGATTTTTTTTTTTTTTTTTTCTGAAAACGGTAGATCTCATTTTTCTTGTGTCAGGTGCAAAAATTTTCTTTTCCAACTTATTGGAGAAATATAAAGCCCATTTAGGATATTTTTTATTGTGTCTAATATTTTTTATATTATAGGAGATAAATTTATATACAATATATATAAGTGTGTGAAATCTATTTGGATCCATATGAAGAGAAGAGATGGAAATATAAAATATGGGTTTCACACACTTTTATGTGTATATATAATTAAATTATCTCTTACAACATGAGAAACATTAAACATTTTTTATTATAAAGCAAACATTAGCGAATTATTAAAAATCTTCCATATATTTATTATATAATTTTACATATTTAATGTAAGTAGTTTTATGACCTGAATTTAATAATGTTGGTATATATATATATATATATATATATATATATATATATATATATATATATATATATATATATATATATATATATGTGTGTGTGTAATAATTTTCTCATACAGCAGAAGATAATTATTATTTCCTATATACTCATTTATGCAAGTGGAGTCCACTTTTAAAGGAAGAGAAAAAAAGTAGAGTGGGATCTGTAACACTCTGTCTATAGTCGGTGTATTAACATACAAATTATAACACCTCGCATTTCTAAGTTTAAATATTAATACATTAAATGAGAATTAAAAGGAAAGATTAGTGAAAATCCTGAAAGTTAGGTCAAAATACAAAGAAATGGCAAAACGATAAATTAGCCATGCACACAACCCTAGGAAGGAAATTGAGTAGAAGGTCTCAGGTGATAAAAATAACCCTGGAAATGGATTCAGAACGAAGAATTGAGTGGATAGACAAGTTCCAGAAAATTCAGTGAATAGTATTTTTACCGGGTAAAAATACCGCGGTACGATTGCACCATCTAACGTGCCATTTGAGTTTTGAGCTCTAGGTTTTAAATATGAGTTATAAATGATTTATAGAACTAGAGAATATGATTCCTGATAAAATTTGATGGAAATAAGTAAGTGTGGGGAAGCGTGCCAATGGCGGCGCAACAGCTTAAAACAGCATTTTCTCCGAACGACCGGAAAACTCAGGATTCATCTGATCAAAGATAATCAAAGGACAATGGTTAATATTAAAAATTAGAGTTTCTAAATAGGTTGTGAATTTACGGACGTTTAGTGGAAACTCGAATTAGTTTGAAACGCGTGAGGTGGCGGTGGCACCCACCCCACTTAAGTAGGACATGCCACATGTGCATAGCCCCACTATTCATCATCACTCTCTCTCCCCCTCCCTTTGAAGCCCGCGGAAACCCCCCCCCCCCCCAATGAACACACACATGTTTTTTCTTTCCTTCCTAACTCCACTAAATCTCAACCAAATCCATTGATTTTTGTGTTGAAATTCAATGGAAATCACCTTCTAAACTCATTGGTGGTACTCTTGAGCCTTGAGAACCATTGGATTTTGAGAAAAACCCTCCCCTAGGCTACGGCTCATCTTGCAAGATTTGTGTTCAGGGAGGTTCTATATGTTCCAATGGTGGAGTATGTTTAGGAGGAGCCTTGTGCCTAGCATTCGGGTAAGTTTCTTCACCATTTTAACGGTTTAATCTTTGGATTGAGTTTATGAACCCTAAAGGGGAAATTGATGATTTGTGATGTTAGAGAGCTCAAATGGAAAATGTGTATTAGATGATAATGTCATAGAATAATGTGTTAGAGCTAGAAATTGCAATGAAAATTATTTGTGAAAATATGATTTTGTAACTTAGAAAACTTTGAGGTTGTCATGACTTTGAGTTTTGAAAATGTGTTAGGATTGTATTGGTGAGTTGTTGTATGACTATATGTTGATATATGGAATTGTATGAGGTGTTGAGTGGTTAAAAGTGATTGAAATTCCTTGGTGTGGCATTGAGGCACAATTCGGCCATTTAGGTAGAATTAAGAATTGGATGTTGTTGACATTGCTTGGATGATGTATTATGTGTTATACGGTAATTAGATGGGTTGTGCGGTGGTTTGAAGGTTGTAGAATCAATGGAAAATGATTTATGGTGTTGAGAGTTATAAAGGAACCTCGAGTGAAATATTAGGCAAAACGACGTTTGAAATACGTAAAATGAAAAACGGCACTTGATATGGCATTTTGGCAACCTAAGGACTCCTAATAAAATGAGAAAGAAAATTTAGAAAAATAAAATGCAAAATTGCACATGTTTGGTCGAACCTACAAGGGTGTAGGGGAGGTTTTGACGTTTTTCATATTCTGATGGGATTGTCGTGTACTGATGATTCGTAGATGGTTGTTGTAGGTTATCGTATGTCGATTTGAACCCCAAACCGTGAGTCGGTGGATTGCCCTTGGTCCTGGACCAAGTGAGATTGAGGTAAATGATTGGAACAATGCTTGTATAATTGTTAACTTGCATGTGTTCGTATGAGTTTAGAGTAATTGAGAATGTCCTCTGTGTAGGCATTCTGTTGAGTAACGAGCTCGGAGAGTATACTGTTGTGGAGCTAAGTGAAGAGGCTTATTGAGGTAACCTCTTGGTACTGGAGCTTGTTCCCCTTGTGTGTTCCACTATGCCCGTTGATGGTGATGGTAGGAAATCTATATGAGTAATGTAGAATAACATGATCATGCATGTAGTACGTATGTTGGTACATTAGTACCGAGTCTTTGGCCAGTAGACAGTTTGCCTTCGGGCATTTCGGACTTCCACTGGATAGGTCTCCGAGAGGGAGTTCCAGTTGACCTAGGGTCGTGGTGTGTAATCCGGATAGGAGTGCGCTAGGAAGTCTCGGGTGTATGTGGATGGGAGGGGTACCTTGGTTGGATGTTCTTGGAACACGCCTTGGATGAGACCCGTAGGCTTATATGCCGAGCCATTAGGCAGGACGTTGCATGGTATTGGTAGCTACCATTCCAGCTTCGTCATATTTTGTATCCTTATGTTACCCAGTTTCTCTAAATCCCTTGCTATATCCCATTTTTCAAGATATTGTTTTATATTATTTATATGCATCGAAGTGAGCCATTGGGCGGAGTATTCTCCAGAACCTCTAGGTTACTAAGATGTATTCGTATATTTCACCCCGTCTTGGGGACTTTATTTCAGGAGGTAGCAGTGGTGCCGGAGCGGCGGGCAAGAAGCCCGTAGGATGATTAGTTGTAGCACTTTTATTGTTTTGCATTTTGGTGGCCATTGGGCCTAGGCTAGACTTAGGGCATGAACATTTCATATGTATGTAGGAGGTGATTCATAGTCATATCTGTTCATGTCATTTTGCCTAAGTCTAGTTGTATATGTCACTTTAAGTTTTATGTTTTATGTTGTAATGTAAAGTCATGAAATTGTAAGTTGTAATATGTAATTGAGAGGTTGTAAATATTGTATTTGGATCTTGTGCAAAGAGAAGCATATGTAATATGATCGAAGGGCCTTAGGCCTATTTTAGGATTTTGATTATGTGTATTATTAGTAAACGCATGCAATTGGACTTGATGATTGAAACGTAATAAGTATTAACAAAGTAAGCAATGTAATACGTATTATATAAGTAAGATAAACTGTGATGGGTTGGAAGTTCCCCAAGGCATTGTTTGTCCTTGTGTGTGCAACCCATTGATTATTAGGTACATTTGAGGTCTTAGAACACATTGGCAAATTTGGGAATTTTTTGTAAAAACAAAGGAAACTCTAGCGAATTTTCGGTAAATTGGCGGAATTTAAGAGAACTTCGGGAGAGCATATCTCCCTCCTCAGAGGTCCGATAGGGACGTGCCATATGCCATTTTTAAGGTTGAGATGTCCTCTATCTTTTGGTAAAATTTGGTGGAATTCTTGGTTAGAAGTAGGCCTGGAGAAGGCAGATAGTGCAGACTGCCTATTTGCTTATTGCACATGTGGCAGTTCTGGACCGGTTTAGGGAAATTTATTCCCGCTTCGTTTCTTGGTCAAATTAGTTGTATGATATATAAAATTGAAGTTTTAGGTGTCTATTTTTTTTTTGTAAAAATTTGAGAGAGAATGATTTAGTCGATTTTCTGCTGTAATGCGTTTAGTGAGGGATGTTTGGAGCTATTTTGGGGTTGCAGGAAGTTTTGCTTCTCCAACTTCAAACGGCGATATCCGGAGCAAACGAGATCGAAATAACTCGTGTGATAGCTTCCTGGAAAGTTAATTTAGTGTAGAATAACATATCAAAATATTTGATGTTCACGCCATGCGGTTTGTCCACAGAAAATCAGAGACCAGACCATGTTTGGATAGGTAGAAAATGTAAAAGTGAGAAATTGGCTAAGCGGGTTTATGGGGACCCCTTAGTGACTTGTATTAAGTAAAATAAGTTATAAAATTAGTTTAAACAAGTATTACGCAAAGAGTTTACAGTTATAGTCACAGCTTTTATTTATTACGCTTCTACGATTTTAAATGCTCGCGTAATAAGCGAAAAAAAGTTTACTCGCATTTTTATAAAATGAGTTGCTATGATTGTAACTGCGCTTAATATCATAATTAATGTTAACAATACTGGTGTACAACGGGCTGTTACATTTTATGGTATCAGAGCAGTTTTGTAAGGGAACTCTGATAATGAATACTGTATTTTGTGTTGCATAGCTATCTGTGAACTATTTATGATTAATGTATATGTGATTCCTCAGTGTGGGTCTGATCAGATCATTCCTTTGTGTTACATGTACAGATATCAAGATTAGGGCATGGGATCGCCATGGAAATCGAGGTGCAGGCCATCTTGTAGCACCAGATCCTATTACTTCAGTTCTGAATGCTCTGCAGAAAGAGACTGCTGCAAATAGAACTATGACGGAAAACTTGATGAAAAATAATCAGGATATGATGAATGCCGTCATGACTGAGATGAGGGCTGATAGAGTTAGACGTCGGAGGGATGATTCTCCTCCGCATATGGCTACGGTAACTCCTAAACTAACGCCATCTGTTACTCCTCAGTAGGAGGGGAGTGGGGCTAGTCGTCATTCTGGCGAGGCTAGTCACCACACTACTGATCCAAATTATATCCCAGATCCTTATGTGGATCTTACTATTGTTGCTCAGTCATCTGGGGTTGCTGGGCAGGGTTTTGCTGGTACTGATGAGTAGAGGCTCATATCTTTTAGAAAACATAAGCCGCCAGCATTTCAGGGGTCAAGGGACACGAAGGTAGTGACGACTTGGCTGATGGGGATGGAGAAGATATTTCAGCTAATGAGGTGTCAAGATCCCCATAGATTATTGTGCTCTGTTTATATGCTTGAGGGGGATGCCCACGAGTGGTGGTATAATGCATCTCGCCCGTTTACCATTCAAGGGGTTGAAATCACATGGGCTTTATTTGAGCGGTTGTTTCATGAGGAGTATTTCCCCATGGATGTTTGGGAAGCTAATAGGGTGAGTTTGATAAATTGGTACAGGGTACCATGACTGTTGATGCCTATGTGGTGAGGTTTAATGAATTAGTGAAGTTTGTGAATTATGGGGGTACGCTGCCGACTCCTGAGTTTCTAGCTGCAAAATTTTAGAGGGGCTTGAGTGAGAAAATTGCAAAGAGGATGTCTAATACTGATGTTAGAGATTTTGCTGATTTAGTAACCCAGTGCAAGAGGGTTGAAACTATGTATAGCAGGTATCTGAAGTCTACTTCTGCAAGGACATATCGTCCTTCTGGTAATAATAACAGAGGTGGCTACCATCAGAATAATAATAGAGGTAGGGGGTTGCAGGTAAGGCAGCCTCCAGGTCAGTTTAAGAGAGGTGGTGGTCAGAGGAGTAGATATAATGACAGGAATTCTAATTCTAGATGTGATAAGTGTAAGAGGTTTCATCAGGACCCTTGTACTGCGGCTCCGAATTCTTGTTTTAAATGTGGTAAGGTTGGGCACTTTGCCAATAATTGTTATAGTAATACTGGGCAGGCTGTGAATCTGCAGGCCTTGCCATCTGCTCCTACGGTTGGGCGTGCTTATACTACAAATGTGCAGCAAACTGAGAAGGCACCTAATCTGGTTAAAGGTATAATTTGTATCTCAAATATTGAATTGTCTTTTTTATTTGATTCGAGAGCGACGCATTCGTTCGTGGCTAAATATATTGCAAAAGGTTAGTGATTAGTGATTCCTCCTTTGTTTGTAAAGAGGTTGTTTATGATTCCTCCTTTGTTTGTAAAGAGGTTGGTTTATCTATGAAGGCAGGGGTTACACTATTGATTTGATTATCTTGCCCCTGGCCTCGGTTAATATGATTTTGGGTATGGATTGGCTATCTCAAAACTGCGCAATGATTGATTGTTGCGGGAAGAGGTTAATACTAGCACACGAGAGGCCCTCGGTGGGTCCGTCTCCTTTTTCTGTCTATGTGCCAAGCTGTTAAAGCCTTGAAGGCTGGGAATCAGGGTTATATTTTCTTGGGTGGATTGGTGGGTGGTAAGGAGATTGATATTTCTAGTATTGCGGTGTTTAATGAGTTTGTGGATGTAGTCCCTGATGAGGTACTAGAATTTCCACCTGAGAGAGAGATTGAGTTCTCAATTGAATTGTTGCTAGGTGTGGGCCTATTTCCTTGGCTCCATACCGGATGTCGCCACTGGAGTTGGCTGAGTTCAAGAAACATATCGAGGAGCTGTCTGCCAAGGATTTTATCAGACCGAGTGTGTCTCCGTGGGGAGCACCAGTAATATTTGTGAAAAAGAAAGATGGAAGCATGAGACTGTGTACTGATTACCGGCAATTGAGTAAAGTTACGGTTAAGAACATGTACCCATTGCCGCACACTGATGACTTGTTGGATCAGTTGAGGGGTGCCTGTGTATTTTCTAAGATTGATCTCCGGTCCATATACCATCAGATCCGAATTAAGCTGGAGGACGTGCCTAAAACGACATTTCATTCTAGATACGGACACTAGGAGTATCAGGTGATTCCTTTTGGGCTTACTAATGCCCCGGCTGTGTTCATGGATTATATGAATCGAATCTTTAAACCATATTTGGACTAGTTTGTAATTGTGTTCATTGATGACATATTGGTCTATTGTAAAAGTGAGGAGGAGCATACAGATCATTTAAGGACTGTTTTGCATATATTAAAGGATAAAAAGATGTATGTGAAGCCGTCTAAATGTGAATTCTGGTTATCTGAGGTATAATTTATGAGTCATGTTATCTCTGCTAGGGATGTTGTTGTGGATCCGAATAAAATTGATGCGGTAATTGACTGGGAACGACCGAAGACTGTTACGGAGATCCGGAGCTTTCTGGTTCTTGGTGGGTATTATCGTAGACTTATAGAGTGGTTTTCCACAATGGTGCTGCCATTGACCTGATTGACGCGAAAGGATACTCCTTTTGTGTGGACCCAGGAATGTGAGAGGTGTTTTCTGGACCTTAAACAGAAGTTGACTACTGCTCTTGTGTTGACCCTCCCCGATCCGGAAGGTGAGTTTGTGTTATACTGTGATGTTTCCAAGAAAGGTTTGGGGAGTGTGTTGATGCAAGAGGGAGAGTGGTTGCTTATGCTTCTAGACAATTGAAGCCTCATGAAGAGAATTATCCGACACACAATTTGGAGCTTGCTGCTATAGTGTTTGCCTTAAAATTTTGGAGGCATTTTCTGTAGGGGATGAAATTTGCTGTGTTCAGTGATCACAAGAGTTTAAAGTATTTGTTTGATCAGAAAGAGCTGAACATGAGACAGCGGAGATGGGTTGAATTTCTAAAAGATTATGATTTTGAGCTGAAATACCATCCGGGTAAAGCTAATGTGGTAGCGGATGCATTAAGTAGGAAGTCTGTCAGCGTGTCTTAGTTGATGTCGTGGGATAAAGAATTGATTGATCAATTTCAGAATTTGAAACTGACGAATATCTTTGCAGGTAGAATGGATGAATTTGAATGTTTACGGGTTGAGAATGAATTACATGAGAAAATTAAAGAAACTCATATACGGAATGACAGTAGCAAGTATTTGAAAGGGCAGAGTGTTATAGCTTTGAATGAACAGGGATTATTAACGTACCAGGGCAGGATTGTTGTGCCCAAAGAGTTAGCAAAGGAGGTAATGGTTGAGGCCCATAAGGGTCAGTATGCTATACACCCATGTGCCACAAAAATGTACCAAGATTTAAAAGAGAAGTTTTGGTGGCCTGGGATGAAGAAGGATGTTGCTGAGTATGTGTCAAGGTGCTTAATTTTTCAGAAAGTCAAGATAGAACATTAGAAACCTGCTGTTTTACTTCAGCCATTGGATATACTAGAGTGGAAATGGGATAGCATCTCTACGGATTTTGTTGTGGGTTTGCCTCGGACTCAGGCTGGATACGATTTAATTTGGGTTACAGTGGATAGACTTACGAAGTCTGCACATTTTCTGCCAGTGCGAGTGGACTTCTCTAAGGAGAAATTAGCAAAATGGTATGTGAAAGAGGTTGTAAGGCTCTACGGGATACCGGTTAGCATTGTTAGTGATCGGGACCCGAAGTTCACTTCTCATTTTTAGGGAGCCTTGCAGCAAGCTTTTGGCACTCAGCTTCGGCTGAGCACTGCGTATCACCTGCAGACGGAGAGGACCATACAGACACTTGAGGATATGCTGAGAGCTTGCACATTAGAGCAGGGCACTGCTTGGGATAGAATACTTACCACTGGTAGAATTTTCTTATAATAATAGTTTTCACTCCAGTCTGGGCATAGCACCGTATGAGGCATTGTATGGACGGAGATGTCGTGCTCCTACTTGTTAGACTGAGGTAGGTGACAAAGAGAGATTTCTGCCAGATTTTGTGCAAGAAACTACAGCACATATTGAAATGAACAGAGAAAAACTTAAAATGGCATAGAATCTGCAGAAAATTTATTATGATAATAGACACAGACCGCTGGAATTTGAAGAAGGGGATCATGTATTTGTGCGGTTATCTCCAGTTACGGGTGTTGGACGTGCATTGGGCGTGAGGAAGCTGAGTCCTCATTTTATTGGGCTGTATCAGATAATGAAAAGAGTAGGATTAGTGGCCTATCAGCTTGCCTTGCCCCCACGATTGTCAAATCTGCACGAAGTTTTTCATGTATCGCAGCTGCGGCATTATATTCCGGATGAATCACATGTGGTGATACCGGACGATATTGAAATTAGAGAGAATTTAAAGACTCTCGTGGTTCCTATTGAGGTCCTCGGCCGCAGTGAAAAAAGACTTAGAAGAAAAATTATTCCAATGTTAAAGATTCAGTGGGAAGGACGTACACCTGAGAAGGCTACTTGGGAACGGGAGGATGAGATTCTCCAGTTGTATCCTGAGTTAGCGGATAGGTATGATTTAATTTTGCGGACAAAACTCTAAAAGATGGGGTGAATATAAAACCTCGCATTTCTAAGTTTAAATATTAATACATTAAATGAGAATTAAAAGGAAGGATTAGTGAAAATCCTGAAAGTTAGGCCAAAATACGAAGAAAGGGCAAAACGTTAAATTAGCCAAGCACACAACCCTAGGAAGGAAATTGAGTAGAAGGTCTCAGATGATAAAAATAACCCTGGAAGTGGATTTAGAACGAAGAATTGAGTGGATAGATAAGTTTTAGAAAATTCAGTGAATAGTGTTTTTACCGGGTAAAAATACCGCGGTATGATTGCACCGTAAAATGTGTCATTTGAGTTTTGAGCTCTAGGTTTTAAATATGAGTTATAAATGATTTATAGAACTAGAAAATATGATTCCTGATAAAATTTGATGGAAATAAGTAAGTTTGGGGAAGCGTGCTAACAGCGGCGCAACAGCTTAAAACAACGTTTTCTCCGAACGATCGGAAAACTCATGATTCATCTGATTAAGGATAATCAAAGGAAAATGGTTAATATTAAAAATTAGAGCTTCTAAATAGGTTGTGAATTTACGGACATTTAGTGGAAATTCGAATTAGTTTGAAACGCGTGAGGTGGCGGTGGGACCCTCCCCACTTAAATAGGACATGCCACATGTGCATAGCCCCACTATTCATCATCACTCTCTCTCCCATTGAGGCACAATTCAGCCATTTAGGGAGAATTAAGATTGGATGTTGTTGACATTGCTTGGATGATGTATTATGTGTTATATGGTAATTAGATGGGTTGTGTGGTGGTTTGAAGGTTGTAGAATCAATGGAAAATGATTGATGGTGTTGAGAGTTATAAAGGAACCTCGAGTGAAATATTAGGCAAAACGACGTTTGAAAGACTCAAAATGAAAAACGACACTTGATATGGCCTTTTCGCAATCTAAGGATGCCTAATAAAAATGAGAAAGAAAATTTAGAAAAATAAAATGCAAATTTGCACATGTTTGGCCGAACCTACAAGGGTGTAGGGGAGGTTTTGACGTTTTTTGTATTCTCATGGAATTATCGTGTACTGATGATTCGTACATGGTTGTTGTAGGTTGTTGTACGTCGATTTGAACCCCGAACCGTGAGTCGGTGGATTTCCCTTGGTCCTGGACAAGTGAGATTAAGGTAAGTGATTGGAACAATGCTTGTATGATTGTTAACTTGCATGTGTTCATATGAGTTTCGAGTAATTGGGAATATCCTCTGTGTAGGCATTCTGTTGAGTATCTAGCTCGGAGAGTATACTGCTGTGGAGCTAAGTGAAGAGGCTTATTGAGGTAACCTCTTGGTACTGGGGCTTGTTCCCCTTGTGTGTTTCTCCATGCCCGTTGAGGGGGATGGTAGGAAATGTATATGAGTAATGTAGAATAACATGATCATGCATGTAGTATGTATGTTGGTACATAGGTACTGAGTCTCTGGCCAATAGACAGTTTGCCTTCGGGCATTTCGGACTTCCACTGGATAGGTCTCCGAGAGGGAGTTCCAGTTGACCTAGGGTCGTGGTTTGTAATCCGGATAGGAGCACACTAGGAAGTCTCAGGTGTATGTGGATGGGAGGGGTACCTTGGTTGGATGTTCTTGGAACACGCCTTGGATGAGACCCGTAGGATTATATGTCGAGCCATTAGGCAGGATGTTGCGTGGTATTGGTAGCTACCATTCTAGCTTCATCGTATTTTGTATCCTTATGTTCCCTAGTTTCTATAAATCCCTTGCTATATCATATTTTTCAAGATGTTGTTTTATATTATTTATATGCATCGAAGTGAACCATTGGGCAGAGTATTCTCCAGAACCTCTGGGTTACTGAGATATACTCGTATATCTCACCCCATCTTGGGGACTTTATTTCAGGAGGTAGTAGTGGTGCCGGAGCGGTAGGAAAGAAGCCCGTTGGATGATTAGTTGGAGCAGTTTTATTGTTTTGCGTTTTGGTGGCCATTGGGCCTAGGCTGACTTAGGGCATGAACGTTTCATATGTATGTAGGAGGTGATTCATAATTATATCTTTTCATGTCATTTTGCCTAAGTCTAGTTGTATATGTCACTTTAAGTTTTATGTTTTTTATTGTAATGTAAAGTCATGAAACTGTAAGTTGTAATATGTAATTTAGAGGTTGTAAATATTGTATTTGGATCTTGTGTAAAGAGAAGCATATGTAATATGATGGAAGGGCCTTAGGCCTATTTTAGGAGTATGATTAGTAAACACATGCAATTGGACTTGATGATTGAAACGTAATAAGTATTAACAAAGTAGGCAATGTAATACTTATTATATAAGTAAGATAAACTGTGATGGGTTGGAAGTGCCCCAAGGCATTGTTGGTCCTTGTGTGTGCCACCCATTGATTATTTGGCAAATTTGGGGATTTTTGTAAAAACAAAGGAAACTCTGGCGAATTTTCGGTATATAGGCAGAATTTAGACGAATTCGGGAGAGCATATCTCCCTCCATAGAGGTTCGATAGGGTTGTTCCATACGCCATTTTGAATTTTGAGATGTCCTTTATTTTATGGTAAAATTTGGTAGAATTCTGGGTTGGACGTCGGCCTGGAGAAGGCAGAGAGTGCAGACTGCCCATTTGCTTACTGCACATGTGGCAGTTCTGGACATGTTTTGGGAAATTTATTCCCGCTTCGCTTCTTGGCCAAATTAGGTTGATGATATATCAAATTGAAGGATGAGGTGTCTAGTTTGTTTTATAAAACAATGAGTAAAGAACCATATTGGTCCCTGACAAAAAATGTGGTGGCCAAATTAGTCCCTCACAAAAATAAACTCGTTGGATAGTCCCCAACAATGTGAAACAGGACCCACGTTAGTCCTTCCGTCAATCCAAAACTGACAGTGTGAATGACGGTGATGATGTGTCACGTTAAGTGACATGCTGAAGGCCACATGGATATGAAGGACAACGTCATTTTGAGATACCCATCCACTTTGGACAGACCATTTTTTGTTAAACCCAAAATTGCCCCTCACCTAACCCTCTCTTCTAACTTCGATGTTCCATTGTTGAGAAGAGGCAAGAGGGTTTGTTTCAATACCAGTAAAAACCTGACACCTCAAACTGCTTGTACAGTCTCCAACGTATTAGGAGTTCTGAGCAATGATGAAGTGAATATGGCTAAGAATTCACATACTTCACCATGTAAACAAGAAAGTGGAAAGCATTGTCCTCAGGACATTGCTGGAAAAAGTCAGATAAACAGATCTGGAAAACAAAAGCTGGATTATGTGCAGGATGAAGCTAAAGATTTATCTTCAATGCAAGACCAAGCTAATGAGTTTGCTGGTTCTACTTCATCCTTTTTGAGTCTGCAGGCGAATAATGATGTAAAGGCCTCCAATAGCAGGCAAAGCAAAAGCTATTTTTCCAGAAAATCTATATCTTGCAGTAAAGAATTGAGGAGTACTAAAATGTTGAAACGTTCTTCTGATTGTATCTCTACTACTAAAAATAGTGATGGAGTCCAACCTAATGAAAGTCGTTAGCGAGGTCCTGATGTCGGAGCATTGAATAATCCATCAAAAGAGAAACATTGTCCATTGGTAGATGAACCTGTTTTAAGGAAATGTGAGAGCCATGTCAAAATGTATCAATGTGCTTTCTGTCTCTCATCAGAATAATCAGAGGTAAACTTTGTTTGCTTGCTTATCTTGTCATTACTATAAATGGGCTGGAACTTACATTATGTAGTCCAAAATACAGGTTTCTGGCCCGATGGTGCATTACTTTGAAGGGAAACCTGTAATTGCAAATCATGAAGGAGGATCTAAAGTCACACATTGTCACAGGAATTGCACGGAATGGTAAAGAATTGTCATATGAGTGATATAATCATTTTTGCATAGGTTTTGTCTATGTGAGAAAGCTCTTAATATGGAAGTATTGGTATTTTGGACCCGCTCTTATTGAGAAAAGCATGGCTTCTTCCCGAATCTTGATGTTATTCTAAGTCTAACATATTATGTTGCAGTTGATCATCGTTCATACTTCATATAATTAAATATTCGCCTAAAATAGATTTGATTAAGTTGAATTTAGTTACTAGCCATAGTTTTGAATTTGGACTCGTGAGTAATGTGTCTTAAATATGCACTAGGGCGCCTAATGTATATTTTGAAGATGATAATGCAATTAATCTTGAAGCTGAAATAAACACAAGTAGGAGAATCAAATGTAGCCTTTGTGGACTTAAAGGGGCTGCACTCGGTTGTTATGATAAAAGCTGTCGCAGGAGCTTTCATGTTCCTTGCGCCAAGTTGACTTCTCAATGTCGATGGGATATGGTACGTGATAAAAATCGAACCACACTTAATATTTCATGCAGCTTTTTAGATAAAAAAAATATAATTAGATCCTGCTAATTTACTGCTTCAGGAAAACTTCGTCATGTTATGCCCAGTACATGCTTCCTCCATCTTGCCCTGTGAAAGTTCAGGATCCCAAGAAAGGAGCAAGAAATGCAGAGTGAGAGAGGTTAAAAGCCGTGGTCGGAAACATGACACTACAAGCCAAAATCGAACTGTTGATGGATCATACAAGAAAATTGTACTATGTTGTTCAGCTCTATCCATACAGGAGAGGGTAAATAATTGCATTTGGTCATTAGAATTCTTCTCATTAGAGAAATCTTGTTTATTAGTTTTCTTTATGGTCGAAATTGTAGGATGTTGTTTCAGAATTTAAAAGAGTATCCAAGGTTACAGTTCTGAAAAATTGGGATTCAAGCGTAACCCATGTTATAGCATCAACAGATGAAAATGGGGCATGCAGAAGAACCCTGAAAGTATTGCTGGGCATCCTGGAGGGAAAGTGGATTCTCAATATAGAGTGTAAGTCGATTTCATTTATTTACGGGTGATTTTAGTGTTTAAATTCGATGCCATGCTTTATGGTTTAAGATTGAACCCTAACAAACAAACACGACGCCGTTCCTCGGATGAAAGAGAAATGGTCTGTCCAACATGGATGGATATCTCAAAACGACGTCGTCCTTCATATCCACGTGGCCTTCAGCATGTCACTTAACGTGACACATCATCACCGTCATTCAGACCGTCAGTTTTGGATTGACAGAAGGACTAACGTGGGTCCTGTTTCACATTGTTGGGGACTATCTAACGAGTTTATTTTTGTGAGGGACTAATTTGGTCACCGCATTTTTTGTCAGTGACCAATATGGGTCTTTACTCTAAAAAAATTGAGAGCAAATGGTTTAGTGGATTTTTTGCAGAATTCGTTTAGTGAGGGATGTTTGGAGTTGTTTTGGAGTTGGCTGGCAGCTTTGCTTGTCCAACTTCAAGCGACGATATACGGAGCAAACGAGATCGAAATAACTCGTGTGATAGCTTCCTAGAAAGTTAATTGAGTTTTGAATAACATATCAAAAGATGAGAGGTTCACGCCATGCAGTTTTTCCGCAGAAAATCAGAGACCGAACCATGTTCGGATAGGTAGAAAATGTAAAAGTGAACAATTGGCTAAGCAGGTTTATGGGGACCCCTTAGTGACTTGTATTAATTTAAACAAGTATTCCGCAAAGAGTTTACAGTTATGGTCACAGCTTTTATTTATTACGCTTCTACGGTTTTAAATGCTCGCGTAATAAGCGGAAAAAGTTTACTCGCATTTTTATAAAATGAATTGATGTGATTGTAACTCATAATTAATGTTAACAATACCGGCGTACAACGGACTGTTACACAAATGGTATTTAAAGCGCAACTTACAATAATTAATTGTGGAAGCAATATACAGTTTTAATTTAAATACTCAATGCTAATCCTTATGGTGGATTAACTTTTCACTTTCAATAACAATCCTTATATAATTGCAATGCTAAAATAAAACCTGAAATACCTCGTACTCATAAATAACAATTTAAAAGCATCCATAACACATGGTGCTACAATACAAATACTCAAGTCAACAAATAACATATTATTTAATAGTGCATAGACAACCCCTATACTCACATCAAATAACAACATAATCCATCAAGTCTAGTCATAATAAAGTCTCATCATGGAAGAATGAATAATCATAATATGCATAACTTATACCAATAATGAAATCTCTATACTGGCCTCTTGCCTCTATCAGTGTCTGTCTCACGAACGTCATCTCCTGAAAATGTGCCCTAAAAATGGGTGAGATTTCGAACAGAAATCTCAGTAAGACAAGGGGTCCTCAAGGAATCCTCCACCCCAAGCTCACTTACAGGTATAATATAAGTTCTAAAACAGTGCAGGCAGTATATAAAGAAGCAGATGATTAACAAGATAAATGGAATGACTATACCGGGCCATTTATAGCAGTAAATAATGCAGAATATAAAATGAGCATGTCACGCAATATATCAAATGAGAGTGCAATGCCGCATATGTCCATGTCATGTGTGTATACATCCTACTGGCTAGAGAATAAAAATTAGGGATTACGTACGTCTACAACCCACAGTATAAGGAGTCCACCATGTACCTCACACACGGAGCTACCATCTTGCGTGTGGCCCGACATGCTCAGGGATTACCGTCTCATGTGGAATATCCCACATACATATACATATGGCAAATTCCCTACATCATTATCCAGCTTAACAGCATATCCAATACTCATAACATAAACAGATATAATTTTATAATCCAGCTCATCAGCATATCCAATGCTTTTAACATAAACAAAAACAATTTCTAGAAAACATACCATGCACATAAACCAATTACCCATGGGGCTTGGTAGAACAATCAACGGATAAATTCGAGGACCAAAAGCTTACCGTCAAGCTAGCAATATCAAACTAGAAGTCCACACAAACTCCCTGGGTCACCAAACAACCTGAGTTTATTGAGTTTTATCTCACCCCATTTGGGGACTGCTATTTCAGGTGTTAGCAGAGATAATACTGGGCGAGGCAAGGGGCACAAGTAGCTTGTATATGATAGATGATATTTGGGATGTTTTGATGCATTAGTGATAGATGAATGCAAATAAGACTTAGAAGTTGATCATTGATGTTGTATTGCCCTGGTGGGACTTTGATAACTTGTTATTTCTAAGTCTTTGGTATGTAATCATTTTGATGCAAATTGATGTAATTAAGCCTCTTTTGATATCATGTGAGCCTTGAAATGGCAATAATTATGCATTGAAATTGTTATTTAATGTTTATAGGTGAAAGAAAACCCTTGGGATTGAGAATTAATGTAAATATAAGGATATTATGGCTTGTTGTCCATTTTTCATATCCTATATGATAGATTTGGACCCTTGGGTCTTAATGGAAGTTATAGATCTTTTTCTTAGCTTTCCAACGAGACCAAGATTGTGTCAATCGGATAAGTATAACTCAAGTTAGGAGCAAAATACCAAAATATGGTAAAATCTCCAGAACCGTGGCGCTCTGAGCGCCAAGTTGGCGTTGTCGGCGCCGTAGGGTGCGCAAATGGCAGTAAGGTTGGCGCTCTCAGCGCGGGGTGGGCGCTCTTAGCGCGGGACCCCAGTGAAATTCAGCACCTTTTCTTCAGAAATTCATAACTTGAGCTACGGTGCTCCGATTTGAGTGCGGTTTGAACCCACACGTAGCTAACGATGAATTCTATAGCATATTAGAAGATGGGGACCATAAAATAAGTATAGAAATTTCTTCAATAAATAAAGATTGGAGATGTTTAGTGTTAAATGGTAATAAAAATGAGTTTATAAGCCTTGTTGGTCGAAGGGGATTACTTGGCACACTAAAGTAGCAACGTATGGTTCACACAAAATTTCATTAGGTGTTCCACACATAGTTTAAGTTATGATTACAGTCATTGGAATTGTTTAATTATGGAGTTGATTTTAAACATAAACGTTTACTAACGGAAAAAGGAAAAAGTTTATCTGTATTATAATTCAATATCTGTGATTGTAACTGTTAGTATATGGGTGTCCTAGAGACAATCTTTTGATTAAATAAAGGACACTAGATGTAGAACTTTATTTGTCGCAAATAAATGAAAGCACTATTTATTCAGTTTCATATTGTGTCTCGATATTACTGTTAATATTATATGAACGAACTGGATAAACCCCTTGGAATAGAACAGGTATCTCTTCAGTATCTGTGATGAGATCACGATCATGAGGATTCAAGGATATCACATGTCTATTCCTAATTATATGTTCCTAGTCTAGAGACGCTGAGTTTGGGGATCAGTGATCTCGAGTAAAGACTAGTACGACTTATCTACTTGTATATGGATACAAGGTAAAGACCTCATGAGCTGCAGATATGGAGATATCTTAGCTAAAGTCGTGGGTGGACCTATAAGAGTATAGCTCGTACTGAACAGACCCAAAAGAGACTCTATGAGGAAATCTCACAGATAGTGTCATTAGAGTAATCTCTTTATGTTTGGGTATGTCTTTCCTTAGACCAGAAGTTATTACCTAGACTGTGTTCTTGAAGGCATGTTTTGATTGTATGCCTCGTCTGCCTGAAACATGGAGACTCATAGGTATACTGTTGGGCGTGTCCTTAAAGGGCACAGGGCTAGGGTAATAAGCTGAAGGAATTCGTCAAATCTCTGTGAGAGATTAGGTTATCTGTAAATCGGAGAAATCAGGATGACATTTACAGGGACTCGGGAATCTATGCATAGTAAAAGAGATCATGAGATGATCTGCCTTTAGAGTCAGTAAATTGAAGATTCCCTATTCCGAATAAAGCTTACCCTAAACCGCAGGTTAATGGGAAGATAACCGAGACGAAGGGAAATACATATGGTAACCAAATATGTGTAATAGGATGGTCAAGTCATTAATCTGACTAGTTCTGGGGCAACAAAGCATTGCTAGTGCTCTGTGTTGTCATTAATTGGGTTGTGGGCTTGTTGGGCCCAAGCCCAGTTATGTCAGAAGCTAAGTTGGACCTAATGGGTCACACACTAACACCTTGTAGTCATGATGGACTAGCTTTAAAGGTATTGGGCCTAATAATGGTTGTTAGCCCAAGAAGCTGTTTGGAAGCCCACCTAAATGGGTGGGTGGTGCATGGAGCTTAGTAATGGGCTTGGATAGTCCAAGCCATTACTAATTAATTTAATTAGTTAAATTAATAATCAAATATTTGAATTTCGAATTTTGAATTTGAAATTTGAATTTTGAAATTTGAATTTGGAATTTGAATTTCGAAATTCGAATTTTGAATTTGAAATTTGAAATTTGAAATTTAAATTTGGAATTTGAATTTTGAAATTCGAATTTTGAATTTGAAATTTGAAATTTTGAATTTTGAATTTGAATGTTTGATATTTGAATTCAAGTGTTTGAATTCGAATTTGAATTGGCTTTGAAAAATTGTTTCATAACAAAAGGATTAGACATGATCTTATTGGAGCATATTCCTTGGATCAAGAAGCATCTTTGGAGCACATCCTTGGGCTGTTTGGTGCGCAAATTTGAGTGATAAGTATGTCATCTTATCACTTAAAACAAAGCTCCATTCAGATTTGGTGGTTGAGGGAATCAGTGGGTGAGTTGATTCAAATTTTGAATGCAACTACTCAATATATTTGGACCCCTTCTAGGGCTGAATTATGCGCATGAAAAGTATACTATATGATAGTTTATGAATTTAAGTTTAAATTATTTTGAACTTAATTTCATGAGGATAAGATTGGATGTTGTTGGCAAAATTGGTTTTGCAACAGCTCCACCTTATCCTCCCCTGTTCCATGCGCAAATTTCAAATGTGTTTGAAAGTTGGTTTTCATTTTGAATGAATTAAATTCTCTCCTCCTCTCATCAAGGTGTGCGCATATATAAAGGTTCCTCACCTTAGGGTTTTGTTGAGAAAATCTAGCCAACTCTCCTCCATCTATGCACCATTCTGTAGGGTAGTTCACTACACCTTTCCAAACAGAATACCTAGCCTCCACCTTCACCACTTGTGCGCATAGCAAGCCTCACTGTGGTGTTCATTTGGTGGCTTTCAAGAAAGGGTTCTTGCATCATTGACGAACGGTGGTGTGGATCACCATTAGAGGGTTTGAACCCTTCAAGCCTGACATATGATCTCCCTGACTGATCAGGGCAAAAACAAGGTAACATCATGCTGTCTTAAAGCATGAACCTATGTGTGCATGTATGTTCCGCAGTAAAACTTTGTTTTACACCTTACATGCATCGGCCTTCAAAGGCCAGTTTACTTTCAGTAACTTCGCCTAATGCCATACGTAATGTTAACAAACCGGTTCTAGAACAAGGTGTTACACCAAGCCATAGGCTTTCCTTCCTTTCTTCTTGCTTTTGCATGACTTTTTGTCACTTTTAGGCTTAGATTGAAGTTTAGGGCAATCATTCCTATAGTGGCTTTGCTTTCCATATTTAAAGCAAGTAAATTGAGCATTTTATGAGCTTGAATCTCCTTTTAACTTTCCTTGGGCAGCAGCTCTTTATTTTCCTTTTAGGAAGTTTTTCTTATTAAAAAACTTGCCGAATTTCTTGATGAAGAGAGCCATTTGTTCTGGGTCAAGTTCTTCCTTATTAGAATCATCATCTTCTTACTCCTTGGAGGAAATAGACTTGAAAGCAATCCATTTGACATTCTTCTTGGATTGATCTCTCAAGCATGTCTCTTCATCTCAAATTCATATTCTTGAAGCTTTCCAAAGAAAGTGGCTATTTGCATTGTTTCCAAATCCTTTGATTCATAGATAGCTGACACCTTAATTAGCATCCAGTCCTTGGTTATGCACCTCAAGATTTTGTTGACAAGTTGTTCATCATTATAGTAGATACTTAAAGCATTCAATCTTGAAATGATGTGAGTAAAACATTTTTGCAAATCATAAACACTCTCATCAAGCTTCTCAAAGATTTCGTATTCTCTAGTAAGGGCATTTTGTTTAGACCTCTTGACTTCATTAGTACCCTCGTGTGAGTTTTAAAACTTTCCACATCTCATTAGCAATTTTACAAAAAGAAATCCTAAAATACTCATCACTACCTAAATATTTAATATTCAATTCCATGCTGCTATTTAAATTAAAGAGCCTAAATAGATTCTTAATTGATATAATTAAATGAGGGGATACTCATATTGATCCAACTAGCAATAACGAAGGCCTAATAGGTTCAATAATAAAAAAATCAAGTTAGGGTCATGGTCTATAATATATAAAGTCATATTTTTTTTTTTTCTCATCTAGAGAATCTTAATTAAGAATATGCGATTCAGCCAAGTAAGATGAAGAATCTCAATTCCAAAGTAGCACACGGAACACAAATCAATTTTCATGAAAATAGTATGCTTTCTTTAATTATCGTCCTTGATTATCTAAGTTGATGTATCCAGGGTTATTATAGGGGGATGACTTTCACCCTGGAATTTGAAAAACAAATTCCATCAATAAAGTGCGTATATGCTTTCAATTCCCAACAGTTAATTTCTTTTGCATGGTCTAATATCAAATCATGAGAAGTGTTTTTTCTTGATTTGGATGAAGAGGATCAACTTAGACCAAATTTAATAAGCCTTCGACTCATTATTAGCCATTAATTTTCTTTTTTCATCTAACGACCAATTAATAAATTAGAATCAATATAAGAGTTACATTAGTATCATTTAATAAAGGAAAAAATGCTAATTCTTTTAAATGACATAATTTATATCATTTCATTCTTACAAAGAGGTGAGATCCACACTTTTATTTTTATTTTTTGTCCACTTTATCTATCTCTTTTTCTCACTCAAAATGACACAATTTTACATCCTTCAAAATGACACACACTTTACCCTTTAATAAATAAGAGAAAAATCTTATGAATACATATTTGATTAAAATAAAGGGTTTTATAAGAGTTATGTTGCAGGAATAGTGATCGTGTAATATTATAGAGATTCGTTTTGTGTGCCTTATTATTATTATTATTTTTTGCTTCAAAAAGTGCGCGACTATAAAATATTGTGTGTAGAAAACTTTTTTGTATCATGTTGCATGATAAATGAAACCCCTACAATAAATCACAATAACTATTTTTTTTTTAAAATAAAAATAAAATCTGTTAACAAACTTCTAATTAAAAACTTCTTTAACCAAACTAACTTAACTCCTTCAAGTAATAACGAATTAGGCTTGAGCGGAACTAACTTTCGGTGGAGTGGAGAGTTGAGGGCACATCCATTTTTTTTAGTTCTCAAGAAATCCATCATTAATCGCTTAATCACAGTTCCTTGTGCATAACAATATTATTATCGTTGTGAATAATTTAATATGATTTCGTTCCATTTTACACTTATCGCCCCCATCATCCTCTTTTCACTGGCTTTCCTTCTGCTCTACATTTTCCCGGAAAGTTTCAAATTCTCCCGGAAAACTCCCTGATTGAACTGAAATCCTATTTCCCTTGTCCTGAAACAAGAAACCCACTTCAGAATTCTCGCAAAATACATACAACAGTAAACTTTGATGGGGCAAGGGCAATCCAAAAGCGAGCTTCTCTACCAGCAAGTCAGCTATGGCAACACGGAAGGAATCAAAGCCCTTCTAAGGGAAGGTGCACGCCTGGAGGTAAAGAAACAGTGTTAACACTTCAAGAAAAATGTGATTTTTAATCATGGGTAGTGGTTAATTGGGCTGCTAATGGTTTTGGATCGACGAGATTTTGTTTCTGATAGTGATGATTTTTGTTGATTTTGATGCAGTGGTTGGACAGAGAAGGAAAGACACCCTTGATTGTTGCTTGTATGAATCCTGAGCATTATGATGTTGCTAGAACTTTGATTGAACTTGGAGCCAATATCAATGCATATCGTCCGGGTATTGGTCTCTTTATGGTTTATTAATTTCATTGATTAGCTTATTGGAAACTATATTGATTGGTATCAATGATTATAACACTAAGGAAAAGGGATGTTATGGTAAGTAACCCTTGGATAAAAACTGGTGGTTACATCAAAATTACCTACTCTCTGAAAGTTGCCTAGTTTAGATCTTTGCATAGCATGTGGATTCCTTAGTTTAGATGGTGATTTCTCTCTGCACTTAATTCATTTGAAGTTGTTGTTTAATTTTAAATAGTGTTGAGATATATACTCCCACATTGGTTGAAGAGCAACTAATGTGGAGTTTATAAAGCTTTGGGCACTCCCACCCTTTGAGCTAGCTTTTGGGGTGGTGTATCCCAAGGTTCTTTAACATGGTATCAGAGCCTCACCATCCACCACTTTAAAGTGGAAGCACAAAAAAGGTAAACCAAAGATTGGGCCGGTTGCATAATCCACACTTCAAGCCAAGAGGGCTCTTGCGTGAGGGGGCGTGTTGAGATATATAGTCTCACATTGGTTGAAGAGCAACTAATGTGGAGTTTATAAGGCCTTGGGCACTCCCACCTTTTGAGCTAGCTTTTGGGGTGGTGTATCCCAAGATTCTTTAACAAGTAGCCATCCTTAATTTTTATAACAAGTATTATAGTTATAAATGAACTCGATTTGTGCTTTGCTCTTGCTTCATTCGTTTGTATCAACTATTATTTAGGTTGTCATGGTGGGACTCCTTTGCATCATGCAGCTAAAAGGGGCCTTGAAAGTATTGTTAAGTTACTTCTTTCGCATGGAGGTATGGTCAAGTGTCAACATATTATCAAATATTTTACTGTCACGGTTGATTTGGATTTTAATAATTTCAACAAATATTGTTTAAAATACTCAATTGTCAGTACATTTATATGGGGTTTACTGTTTAAACTTTCCAGCTAATCCTTTGGTCATGAATGATGATTGCCAAACTGCTCTTGACATTGCTAGGGCCAAAGGGCACAGCAAAGTTGTTCGTACGATTGAGGTTTGTTCAAACTTAGTAATGTAGTATCATTGTGTACATGCTACCTGAAGTTGAATGCTCTTGATCATATACCTGAAGGAAGCATAAAAGTTCTTCAAATGATTATGGTTTTGCAGAGTCATCTATGTTTGTTCTCGGGTTGGCTATGGGAATTTCATGGACCTGGATTCCTAGAAGTAATAGCTCCTCAGTTGGTTTCCAGAAAAGTGTGGGTATCATGAGAAATATTATTTCGAGCATCCCATTAACTTCTGCTTTGCTATTTTATTGTTGGTTGTTCTAGCTATATGGATCGATGTGTGGGGCTTGTGTTTGCACGATTGGAAAATGAAACTTTTTCTCCTAGGGAGAAACATTTAGTGCAAAATCTTTGTGATTATGCTCATGCCTGTTATTGATTAATTTCTTGCAGTTGGGTGGTTGTTTTACCAGTTGGCTCCCGTAATCTTGGGAGACCTTACAAGCTGGAGCTTGCCATTTATTCTAGTTTGCAGGTAATCCATTTCAATGCATCATTCACTACACATCGAACTTGTAAAGTAACAATGTTTGAGAAATATAAAACCATTAAATGTAGTCTCACCCAACAGCTTAAACTTCTGGATTGAATTGGTTCTTTATATGGTATCAGAGCCTCGGTATCACGGGTTCAATCCTTACCCATCCCTATTCTAATAATTAAATATTGTGGAGGTTCTTTACATGTAAAGTAACAAGAGATGAAAGGAACATTCGAATAAATCCGTGTGTCATAACAGCAAGTGGAGGCTATATTATATATAGAACTACTTAGTATATGCAACCTGAAATACATGATGTGGGACTAAGTCTATACTACTTCTACTATATGTATTTTACCAAGCTCGTGGAGATTGATTGAGACTATATAGAGACTTACGGAGACGACAAACAAGACCCGATTCCCCCTGAGTAACAAACCCAAGAGGTTGCTCCATATAAACTTTCTCCGCAAGATCACCATGAAGAAAAACATTTTTAATATAAGTTAATATAGAGGCCAGTTGCGGATAGCAGCCATGGCAATAAAGAGGTGAATAAAAGACATCATCGCCACAGGGGAAAAAGTGTCACCATATTCCAGTCCAAACACCCGAGTGAAACCTTTCGCCACCAAGCGGACTTTAAGACGATCCACTTTACAATCAGGATCAACCTTAACAGTATAAATCCAGCAGCAGCCAGAGCAACAGATTTTCCAGACGAAAGAAGGACCTGCTCTCATGTGTCATTGTGTTGAAGAGAACTCATTTCATCAATCATAGCCTGTCTCCATCCAGAATGTGAAAGTGTTTCACTTGTAGTCTTAGAAATAGACACAGAAGAAAAAAAAGCAAGACATGCAAAATATGATGGAGAAAGACGGTAACCAATATTAACTAAATACCGGAGAGGTACCTTTAGGCCGAAGGTGGGACTGAAGCCGAGGGAGGAGATGTAGTTGGCTATGAGCCCATAGAAACATATGGAGAAACCGGAAGTGGGAAAACAGGTTGCAACTCATCAGGAGAAGAGGTGACCGAAAGAGAATCAAACACAGAGACTGGGAAAAACGGAAGGTATTCAAAGGAGGTGGCAGATAGAGATGACTGAACAGAACCAGAGTCCACAGGAGCAAAAGTGGAGTCAAAAAAGGGACTAATTCAAAGAAGGAAACATTTGCCGAGATAAAGTATTGACGTAGAGTAGCAATGGTAACCCTTTTGAGACCGAGAATAACCAAGAAAAACACATTTATGAGACTTGGGAGCTAGTTTATCCAAGTCGGGACCAAGATGATGAACAAAACACATAGAACCAAAGACATGTGGGATCAAAGGATATAAAGGTTGATGAGGGAACAAAACAGAGTGAGGTACCTGGTGATGAAGAAGAAAAGAGGGCTTGCGATTAATGAGATAGCATGCGGTGAGAACAACATCACCCCAAAACTTGTAGGCAACATTGCCATCAATTAACAATGCGCGAGTAGTCTCAGTTACACCATTTTTTTTGAGGTGTATGAGGTCAAGATGTTTGATGAAGAATGCCATGAGAAGAAAAGAATTGTTGAAATTGATGATATAAATACTCACAGACATTATCACTACGAAAAATATGAATAGGAATACCAAACATAGTTGTGATTTCATTATAGAATAATTGAAAAATAGAGAATAACTCAGAACGATTTTTCATTAAAAATAACTAAGTACGTCTGGAATAATCACCAATAAATGTAACAAAATACTTAAACCTCAAAGAAGAAGGATGACAACTAGGCTCCCAAATATCATAATGGACCAAAGAAAAAGGAGACAAAGCTCGACGACTAAGATGACTTGGGAATGTACTACAAATATGTTTCCCAAACTCACATGACTCACAATGTAAACTACAAAGAGACTATAAACAAGGTACCATCTTCTGAAACTTGGCAAGACTTGGATGACCCAAACGAGCATGGATAGTGAGGGGAAAGTCCATAGTAAAGCAAGCTAAGGAAGAAGGGAAAATTTGATAGAGACCGTGGGACTCACATCCTCTGGTAATCACCCTTCCGAACTCCGATCTTGCAAAATGATAGAAGTTTTTATAAAGGAAACCACACAATCAAGGGATTTGGTCAAACGAGTAAAGGAAAGTAAGTTAAAAGGGGAATTAGGAACATAGAGAACATGATCCAGAGATAAAGTAGGGAAGAGAAGAACTGTGCCGATCCCACAGGATTGGACCAAAGACCCATTGGCCATAGTAATAATAGGAAATGAACCAGTAGTACAAAGAGTGGTGAATAAAGACTTATTACCATAAATGTGATCAGAAACCCTAGAATCAAGAGTCCAAGGGCCTAGAGATTGTAACTGAGAGATCCCAGCAAAAGAATTACCATATGGAGCAATGAAGTCTATAGAAAAATAGACCCAAAACCTTAAGGTGTTGGGTGAGGGTCTTTTTAATGAGTTATATTATTCTCTAACACAACCCCTCACGCAAGAGCCATTTGGGCTTGAAGCGTGGATTATGCACAGGCCCAATTTTTGGTTTACCTTTTGTGCTTTTATTTTAATTCCACTTTAAAGTGGGGGGAGGTGAGGATCGAACTTGTGACCTTATAGTCATTCAAGCTCTGATACCATATAGAAAAATAGGAAGAGGAATGAATAATTCTCCTTGTATTACTTGAAGGGAAACAATTACAATATATAGAAGTTCTGAGAAATCCTAGATTTATTTAAATTCCTGAAAAATAGGAAACAAAATAACTAATCCTAATTTTGCTGAATCTCCTAAAACAGAAACACACTAACGATAGGATACTAATCCTAATTATTCAAATTCAAATATAACAAATAGATATTAACGGGAATATTCTTTTCAGTCTACAATCTTCTTGGGATAACAACAGAGGCAGTAGAACCAGATGCTTGCATCTCAGACCACCAAGTCACAAATTCATTAAGAAGAGATGCAGGAGATTGTGGTGCAAAAGGCAACCCTGGATCAGGAGCAATAGAAGGAGCCTGAGCAACATGAGCAGTTCAAGGAGGCTGAGGTGGCTTTCTATGGATCTTCCAACAGCAGTCAATAGTATGAGTGGTCTGATGACAATGAGTGCATAGTAACCGACCCTTAGAGGGTTTATGTTCACGACCAGTATGAGACTCCGAAACAAAAGAGGTAGGAGTAGAATCCATAATCACCAAAAAATCAGAAACGAAAGATCACAAAACTAACCGGAAGAAATGAGATCTGTGTGTCACCAATAACGAAACAGAAACACCAAAACAAGACCAGATCTAGAACCATCTCGGAGAGGGGAAGAAAAACCCAAATAGTTGCTGCCGGAAAAGGGCCTCCATGCACCGGCCAACCGAAGGGAGGGGCGTAACTTCCACGCGCACGTGAGGGTGCGTGGCTGATCGAATGGGGATGCAAGCTGGACAGAGAGAACCGTGCTACCGAGACGATCACAACGATAGGTGGTTCGTTGGAAAAAACCACCGGGCGACGATGGTCAACAGGTTTCCGACGACGGTTTGCGAGGAGAAAGGGCCGGAAACAACGCAGAGACGACCCAAGAACAAAAGAGACGTCTGAAAACTGACAAAGAGGCAGTATCTGGAAAAAAAATTGAAAAGGAGATGAACAGTGGATTCACCAGAGAAAATAAGCGGATTAAGGTTTTTCTCGTTAGGCTCTAGATACCATGTAAAGTAACAAGAGAAGAAAGGAACATTGGAATAAATTCGTGTCTCATAACAGCATAGCGGAGGCTATATTATATATACAACTACTCAGTATATACAACCTGAAATACATGATGTGGGACTAAATCTATACTGCTTCTACTATATATATACAACAAAACTATTATACGTACATTGAGATGCAATTACATTGCCTTCTTTAGCATATTCTTCCCTTATTGTCATCCGGAATTTACTTGATGTTTTAAAGCATATTATTAAATTGGCAGGATGCTCAACCACAAACAATTATTTCTCTGTGGGAGGCCAATTTAGAAGAACCAAAGCTACATCTGTCTCCTCCTTCAGTGTTTGTTATTGATAACACTACTGGTAATCTCTTATACTAAGTACTCTATTTTTATGTCTTAATTTTCCTGATTTGTCACCATTTACATTTCTTTTGAATCAACATCAACATCATCAACATCAACAATACATTTATCCCAAACTAGTTGGGTAGAGGAACCCAAATGAAAAGTACAAAAGGATTGATACATTTATTTTGAATATCGCTAAAAATGTCACTGACGTAGATGCCCGTATTTAAGAGGAAAAAAAATAGTGGAGAAAAATAAAGGAAGTGGAGAGAAAAGATTGAGGTGTGACCATGTAGGAATTCAGAATCCTCAAATTTTTTTATTTTGTTTATTTGTGTCATAATCTTCCGTCCCCATCTAGTTTGGGATAAAAGTGATGTTAATGTTAATTTGTGTCATAATCTTATAATTTTCATTTGTTTGTTTAACAAATATATGAATTTTATTATGACATTTTTTAAACTTTTGGACATTAAGTGAAAATGGAAACCTACCTCACTTTTCTCCGTCACAATAGGTAGGTGGCAGAGATGATTTGTTTTCCTTGTAAGAGGTAAGATGTAGGTATAGAATCTACGTGCAAAATTTCCGAATAATTATATATTTGTCCAAATTTTTCCCGCAAAAGTTTCTTTGGATGAACCAGAAATATAAAATAAGGGTCTTTCATAATGTAATATGGTATAACATTCCACACACACCACTCCTCAGCCTTTTTTTCATACGGGAAAAATATCTTTCCATCTTGACAGGCTTACACCCATAAGAGTATATTATTGTTCCTTTACTATATTGAACTTTTTTTTGCTTCTTCCCAGAAACTCGCATTAAACTTGGACCTGCAAGTGAGAACAACATGCAACAACTTAAGTGGTTTTCTGATGCTTGCAAAGGAATTCCACGGGTATGTCACATGCTATGCACGCTCATGTTATTCTCTTTGTGTTTTAAAAGCAAGTGTAAAACAAGAACTTTTGTTTTCCATAAAGTGAAACTGTAGAAGCACTATTCTTTTTCTTGTTTAAGGATATCTGTCTGGAAATTTTGTGCTGAATAATTATCCATCTGTGATTCAAATGCTAATCCACAGGTAGGAGTATTGATGTTTCACACCATTTCTAACTGAGGTTGGGGTCTTTTATACTTACCTGTGCTCGGATAATTGACTTAATAATTTAGAGTAGTTTAAATATGTAATGAAACAAAATTGTCAATGATATGCTGCTGAAACCTAAAGGTTTAAATACAATTTGTAAATTAGCAAATTGGCCTAATTATCGATGAGTATATGATGTCAAAGAGGGTAATTTGCATACTCTCTTAAAATATCTATAGTATTCAGTCTGTCTGTATTATAAAGCATTTCAGAAATCACTTATTATAATCCAAGATGGATATTCTCATTTACTATTGTCAATGCTAGTAAATAAAGCCTAATGATTTAAGGGTCATTACTTCTTCAGTCTCATGGTTGGACTTGGAGATTGCAGTGCATCAATAATTTAGGCATGCCTTCCCTTACCTAATAGTTTTCTTTCTTTTCGTAGTTAATAAACATTTAAACTATTATTTTGAAGTTGGGTTTATTTATCTTTTTCTTTCTTTTCAAGGGAAAATAATTGAATGCCGAAATTTAAGATGAATTATTTTTGTAGTTTTGCACAGCATTTGGTGCTACACAAATCTTATACTCAAAATTAGGGATCTTTTTTGTTTCTTTTACCATAGAAAATCCCAAGTTGATTTTCTCTATGACGTCTACCAAATCAGAGTAGTTTAATTTAATTATTTATGGAATATTTCTCAATCCTTTTTCCTTTTTTTAAGTATGTATTAATTGTATCCAACTTCTAATTGTTACTATTCAGAGTGATATAAAACATCAAGTTCTGATATTTTTCTATTATTTCACTTTACTTCATTGCTGCCTATAAATTTCTACAATGGTTAAAAAGAAAAACCACTCCCCGTTAAACCCGACTAGCGAGTGTGGGGTGGAGGTAACCCTTGTACGCAGCCTTACCCTTGCATAATTGCAAAAAGGCTATTTCCTGAATTCGAACCCATGACCTTTCAGTCATAAAGGAACAGCTTTACCACTGCTCCGGTTCTTAGCAGATAGTAAATCTTTTATTTCATGGTTCCTTTGCTCATTGCATGTCATGATACCTCAATCTTTGGATGTTTCAGGAAAATCCAGCATTTTTACATAATAACGTGGCTACAGTTACCCCTACAACACCACCAGCTGCAGAAAATCCAGAGATGGCTATAGCTATCAATGCATCCATTCATTCTGCCATTCAGGAGAGGCCACCCCTTCTTGAAACCCATCCAAACTTTGAAGCAAGCTCTTCAAGTGGTGGAGTGAAAACAAGCAAGCTTGGTTTGCTGGTTCCATATCCAAATACAAGTAGTAGTGAGTTTGTACATGAGCTTGTTCAAAGGCATGAAAATGTCTCTGTTGCCCATACTTGTAGTGGTCTTGATTTCATTCCATCAGCTCCTCCACTTGCTGATGATATTCCAGTAGTAGATGGCTCCATTCATTATCCATCCATTGATTTTAGCCCTGTTGATATTTCATCTCCAGTTGTGGAGAAATTACCCAAAGAAGAAGAAAAAAATTCTGTTGGAAGTGGTTCATCTTGTGTGATATGTTTGGATGCTCCAGCAGAGGGAGCATGCATACCCTGTGGCCATGTTGCTGGATGCATGTCTTGCTTGAAGGAGGTTAAAGCAAAGAGATGGGGTTGCCCTGTATGTCGGGCCAAATTAGACCAGGTTATAAAGCTGTATCATGTTTGAGATTTTGACCACAATGTTGACAAGGTGGCAATATTGTGCTAAGAGATTGACATTATTTATTAGGAGATTACTAGAAGAATGGGGACGGCAAGGATCAAATTCTGTACCACTTGGCCATATTTGCTTTGATGCAATCTCAAGAACTAAATCAACCTAAAAGTTTAATTCATTGATGAAGGCAAATAAATGATTTTATATTTCATATTATATTTCAATCAATTTATATTTCATATTATATTTGTAAGAGTGAGTATATGAATAGCCAAGCTCTTCTAGAAGATTCTGGAGCCATACAATTTCAGAATAAGCAAAGGATATTGTTGTTGGCACCTAACAATTACACATACAAATTACAAAATAAAAGAGAGAAGGGAAGAAAGATGGAGACAAAGATTTACCTTGATTCATCCGATGTGAATTGTGTGCAACAATCTTTAATTACATTCTCCTTATTGTACTCGTTTCAAAAGACTCTCTTTACAATGAAAATATAAGTATGTTTAGAAACTCAAAGCAAGAGTAGTTACTCATGAACTCAAGTTAAAACTATTAAAAATAAAATAAAATAAAATAAAATAAAATAAAATAAAATAAACTTGAGGCCCATCAGAGTCCCGCCCACTCAACGGCAGCAAGACTCCGTTGACTTCCTATACGTAAAAAGTCGTCATTTGAATATGAAATATGAGCAATATCTAACAATTGCATAATATTCAGCCTCAACAAACTATTTGGAGATACAATTTGGTACATTTCCTGAATATACTTTTTCCCAGTTAAAAAATATGTCATTAGATCAATAATGTATCTCCTAACCCAAAAAAATATGAGTCAAATGGATAAAAAAATAAAATTGAGCATTGATTAACCATTATAACTTTTAGCCCTATGATAAATATTTGATTGTAATAATATCTTTATCTTTTAACTTTCAATTGCTAATAGAATCACTTGATTTACGCTATTATAGCTCAGGTTATGCTAATTCTACTACATTGAAG
Organism: Gastrolobium villosum; assembly: GCA_032173675.1. NCBI lineage: Eukaryota > Viridiplantae > Streptophyta > Magnoliopsida > Fabales > Fabaceae > Gastrolobium > Gastrolobium villosum. The sequence goes on along the minus strand of JAVKPL010001440.1, from coordinate 67,844 downwards.
TAAAAAAAAAAGTGACTCTTAGCTAATCTGATTTTGAACTCAACTTCCTTTGACTCGAGCTTCAAATCTTTAGTGAATTTGCATATTTTGGGTTACTAAAACAAATTTTGTTATTTTAGTTGAGCTAACCGGCATCTTTAACAAAATACGTATTTATTACTTATAAAAGAAAATATCATTTATTACTAAATGAACTGATAGAAACAGCACACGAAACATTGTTTAATTCAACTGTCTTTTTTTTTTTTTTTTCTCTCTCTTTTTCTTTTTAAAAAGTAAGTGGTTGGTTAAAAGGAAGCAGTTAATGTATGAGTTACTGGTAGCTCAAAAGTGTTTTTTTAATACCGACTTTAATTATTTCGAGACGAGTCCGTTTGCGTTATTGCCACTAATTTCAATTTTTTTTTCTTAATCAAAATTAAAAATTTTCGCCTCTCTACAAAGATGTATTTAATGGGAATGGAACAAAGATTTTCTCCCCACTCTACTATATTACCAAATAAGTTACACAAAGTGTTTCTTTGTGAGGAAGAATTTGTAACAAATTGCCGTTCTTTTATAAAAGCTATGAATCTATTAATTAAAGCCTACATGATAATTGGACTCTTAATTTTTTTTCCCACTGAAACAGATGAAAGATTACGACATGACTTAAGTCTTATCAAGAATCAAGTAAGCCCACTACATAATTTGTAAAGTAGAACCAATATGATCACTTAGCAAATCCAACAAAGTAAATAGATGGATCATCTTCAAAAATAGTAGATCGTATGCAAGTTCTTCCTAAGCCATTCACAAACATTGGAACGGGGAAAGTTTATATCTCTTAAAAGTTTTTTATAATAAATAAAGTTAGTAGATATATACCATTAAATCCACAGTGTAGCATTGACTAACGCATAATTATCAAATGCGGAGTCAACCTCGAAAAAACGCTATAGCGGGTTGCGGTCGCGGGAATAGCAGAATAGATATATGATAGAAATAATGGCAAAAAAAAAACATTTTTCAAAGGCACAGATAGCAGAAGTGATAAAGAGAGACACGGATAGACTAAAAAATCCTTAAATTTTTTCTGTTACATATTTAAATTTAGGACAAAATTGACATTTTGACAATAATGTGGCCGCAAATGCGACCGCAATGATCACTTTTGTGTTACGTGCGGTGCAGCGCGATTTCTTGTAGCTTGCGGCATTATTGCGGCGCAATTAACTACTATGGTTTAAGGTCACTTTGATACATTACTGTCATATGTAATCCGAGTTGGGCATTGGCTGGTCTATTAAGTTGTTCATCGCTGACCACTCTCGTATGCAGGGCACACCAACTTTTTGGATAATACTTGACACATTGCAAGGTAGATATGGATACCTTGCTATAGGCCCAATTGTCACATAAATAGTGGGCAACATTTATTATTTTTTTGAAATGAGAGAAAAAAATTTATGCACCTACTTATACAAATTTACTAAAACACAATACTTAGAGTGTGGCCTATTTATTTATTTTTAATTTAAAAGTCATATTAAAGTTTTTAAAATAAACAAAAAAATCACTCTGCGTTAAACTCGACTAGCGAGTGTGGGGTGGATGTAATTTTTGTATGCAGTCTTACCTTTGCATAATTGCAAAGAGACTGATTCCTGGATTCGAAACCATGACCTTTCACTGATGCAAGAACAATTTTATCACTGCTCCGGTTCACTCCCTGATTAAAGTTCTTAAAATAGTTAAAATCAAATTAAATTTATTTGGTAAGAAAGTAAAAGGAAAATCAAGAATAGAAAAATTAAGAGCCTTAAAAAAAGTTGAAAATAAATCGGGACAACTGAGTGCTTAACAAATATGGAATATAAATATATATTATTAGATTAAATTAAAGAACTATTTTATTTTGAAATGATTGTAGATCTAATTAGACCAAAATATATATATATATATATATATATATATATATATATACAATTATTATTATTATTATTATTATTATTATTATTATTATTATTATTATTATTATTATTATTAACTCAGAAAGTATCTTCATTCAATCATCTTGAGTCACATTAATCCTAGAGCTAACTCCTTATGTTTAATTACTTTGCTCACACTAAAATAAATATTATTGCAAATCTCTTAGTACTGGTGCAAATAAATGTCCAATTAACCTCACATCACTTGAAAGATAAATCAGTTGAGATGGGTAGAAATTAATGTAAACACCTCTTAAACTAATTACAAAAAATTATGGGTTAAATTTAGCAAGTAGTCAAAATCGAGTTTTTAAAAGGAGTAAAAATTGTAAATAGTGAAACCGTTATATATATATATATATATATATATATATATATATATATATATATGGGTTAAAACTTTCTTATGTTGCAGAAAAGTTTTAACCCATTCCAGCACTAACAAAAAAACTTGGACCCCATGAAAATTTAGAAAAAAAAAAAAAAAAGAGTTGACAGCGACAGCCTTGTGTGTGCAGGAATGGTCCAAATCAGTGTTGTAAAAATCGGACCGGACCGGACCGGACCGGACCGGCCGGTTCAACCCGGAAACCGGTTGTGTGACCGGTCCGGGTAGTATATTGGATCGGACTTGCAGGTGAACCGGTGTGAACTGGTTTGACTCGATGAAACCCGGCCGAGTTTTTCGAAAACCGGTGACCCGCCGATTCAAAAAACACTCGAAAAAATCATATCGAAGGCATAGCCTTAAGAAACAAAAAAGAAAAGAAACGAAACCATAAATGAAACCAGAAACGAAACAAGAAGAGAGAAACCATAGATGGAACCATAAGAGAGAAAACCAGAAAACAAGTCAGAGAAGAGAAAACCATAAATACAGACAAGAGGACTAATCAGTGAAAACCAAATCAGAGTTTACAAGATAGAGGCGGCCGAACTTCGCGAGTTAGTGACATGCGAAAAACCATGGACTTCGCGAGTTCGTCTTTGGTTTTGGCTAAAACCAGAGAAAAAATAACAGAGGCGACGACTACTATTTTTTCTCACTGAGATTGGAAGATGCTAAACATAGGAATATTAGGGTTATGAGAAGTTGGGCCTCTTCAGTTTTTTTTTAATTCAATGGGCCACATCTAATTTCACTTTTCTTGCAAACCCATTAACCCACAAAGAAAAATTTAATATTTAAAATCTTTTATATTTTCATATTATTTCATGTATCATTTTTTTTTCTATTCACATATGTGTACCTTTATTTTATTTATTAATTTAATAATGGTAATATCTTCATATTTATTTTAATTTTTAAAAAAAATTATAACTAGTATCCCAAATTAAAAATAAAAAAGTATATATATCCGGGTCATGCGGTTGACCCAGTGACCCACTGATTGAACCAGTGACCCAGTACTCCGACCGGTTCGATAACCGGGTCGGTTTTATAACATTGGTCCAAATTCTCCGGTGACAGAAGAATTTCAAATGCGCGCGCGCGCGCGCACAGACACACACACATATATATATATATAGGGTTTTATAAAAGTTATGTTGTAGGAAAAATGATTGTGTAATGTTATAAAGATTCTTTTTACATGCCTTAGTTTTTTTTTTTTTTTTGCTTTAAAAAGTGTAGGGTCCACAAAATGTTGTGTGTGTAGGAACTTTTTTTGTGTCATCTTAAAGGACAAACTAAAACCCCATATATATATAGGGTTCACTTTTTCTACCGTCAATGTAGATAACTTATTTACATTGAGCCTAAAACGACGTCGTTTTGAGGTTAAAATCAAGGTATTTTTGTAATTATAATTTATTTCAGGGTTATAATAGTCTTTTTCATTACAATTTTTTTTTATTTTTAAACTCAAAACAATGTCTTTTTGGGAATAAATATAAATAACTTATCTACATTCACTGTAGAAAAATTGAAGCCATATAAATATATGTATATATATAATAAAAAATAAAAATCACAATTAAAATGTTAATAAATTTAATTTGATCCTACATAAAAATATCACAATCATATAAACACATGCATGAAACTAAAACCCTAAAAGAAAATAGTCCAATTAATCGAACAAATCATTCAAGTCATAATTATGATCTTCATCTCCATAATAATGAATTTCATTTGCATCTCCTCCTCGATCAAGTTCATCATTCAAATTAATAATCGCCAAATAATTTTGAGGGGCACCTAGATACACCATTCAAATTAGGAATCTCCAAAAAAGGCAATAACATGCTCTCTCCAGTATGCAATTCCAAATCCAAGTTGTCAATACTTAAACCTTCGGTGTTAGATAAACATTATCTTTTTTTTCCACAATCCATTCATCATTGGACAAAAGATTATCAATGTTATACTCAACAGGCTTTCCAACTCGCTTCTTCTTGACCAATTTTGAATTAGTTATCACAAGCACAACATCATTTATTGTCTTTTATTTCAAACAATTTCTTTTCTTTATGTTGACCTAAATAAATACAAACACTATTAATATATTACAATTGACAAATAATAAGTAATTTTAATCATGAAATACAATTCAATCTCATATTACAAAAATTACCATCTCAAAGGAACTCTATCTACGCTCACATCCAGAAGAACTGCACGTCAAACTCAATACATGCATTGCAAAGTTTTGGAGCTCTATATGCTCATCCTCATAAGATTCCCACCATTATGATGGGGTTTTTACATTAATTCCAACAATGGCCATTTCATTACCAAAAGACTTTGATCAACTCTTGAAATCTTCGAAGTTAAGCATTGATCTTAGTTCTTTATTCAACACTTTTCACCCTCCTTTATAAACACTCATATTGTCGACGTTTAAATTGAAAAACAACTTTAAATCCAGGTCCATGGAGTTGTTTATCCCATCTTTCTTCAATGATACCCCATATAGGTATATAACTAAAGAATGGAAAAAAATTATATTAGTTTGAAACAAAGTCAAACACTACAAAATTTTTATTTATAATAAACTTGATAAATTAACTTCTTTCGACACCATTGAAGGCACTTTGGATTTTCTCTTTAGCACAATTCATTTCTTCGTAAATGAACCTCATGGATGGCTTCTCATCCAAATCGACCACACGAAACAATTTGATTAAAGGATAAGGGGCCTTCAAGCAAATCACCATATTTCTCCAATATTGCTTCTCCATATTCACATCTCCAATATACTTTCAATCTTTTGTCCTTGCAAACAGGTTAGAATTCCACTCATTTAATGTGAACATTCTTATCAATGCTCCCTTATTATCATTACGGCATCCTAAAGTTAGATAAGACTTGGCAAAACGAGTCATGGTTGGTCTTACCAAATCTTTTCCCTTGCTGCGCAAAGTGTCTAATATAATTTTTTTTTCCATCAACATCACTCTGGCTGCTTTATAATTTGTTGTATTGTTTGTTACCATTGACAATATTTTCTTCACCAACCTCCTCAACAATGTCATCAATCATCTCAAAGATCTTATCAATTGTTTTGGATATGTGAGATGCATCAATAGACTTCAAAAACATAGTTCCTTTAGGATTGTTTACTAAGAAATTATTTTATTGTCCTTCTCCTTCTATTTATCCACCCATCAGTCATTATAATACATCCTTTTTTCTTCCTATAGAATAACAAGAGACAAAATGAACATTGAATGAATCCGTATATTGAATTGATACAGGAGTGTACAATATATAGAAACACTAATAGGATTAGCACAGACCTAATCCAAATCCTAATGAAATAAGGAAATAGATATAGACAAATAATAAAGATATTAATTATAACAATAATAAAGATATTTTTTCCAACACTTCCAATAAACTTTATGCCCTTCAATAGTCTCTATTGTCAAATTGAATTGTTACTTCAAATAATTTTCTCTAATTTCATGGTAGGATGGTGGATTAAATCACATGCTATATTATGCAACCAATTCAAATATCTCTTGAAATTCATCACTCCTTGCCACATTGAATGATATGGCATTGTTGTAGAAAAAAGAAGTAATTTTTTTACATGACTCCTCTCTCAAATTCTTCTTAAAAATATTTTTTGCGTTTAATTTTTCTTTCACCTCTATCACTTGACATACCATGCTTCCACGCCACATGTAACACCCCGTAGTACTCCGGTTGTTAACATACATGATATTTAGCGTACACAGTGGAAGAATTTATTTTATTAAATATAAAATCATCTCTTAAAAATATGAGTTAACTTTTTTCAAAACATTTTCTAAAAATATTACCAAAATCGTTCACATGAGATATTGCGTAAGCGTAAATCTAAAACATACAACTACTAACTAATCTCATTAGCCATTATTAGTAGTCATTGACTAACCGGATCTGACAACAAGTGTTATTCCTGCCAGAGTTTACGGACAGCATAACAGTTGTTTAATGGATAACTAGGAGATAAGAATCTCACTCCATAATATAATCCTAATAGATACAGTTGATATAAACAAACATCTCACGAGTCCCACACAGACAGTGATCCCATCAATGGGACAATACATACATAAATGCTCCATGCCTAAAACTAAACATCAATTATAACATGTTCATATACTCAACATATGCATCTAAACAAATACATAATTCTCCATAAGCTCGTCAAATACAAGTCATGAGCATTATTACACAATTAACATAATCTCAAAATACATAAATATAGCATGATCAAAGCTAAACATGCTATCAAATAAATATCCACTTGCACTCCACTAGCCACGTGTCTGGTCCTTGCCCATGGAGGGATCACCACTATGGTAGGTACTTGAAATGATGTCCCCGAGAAGGGGAGAAATAATGTTGGGTTTAATCTTCTCTGAGGTTGCCTCACTGGTTTGATATTATCCTCCATCAAGATCTTGTGAGTACAGAAAGAAGGATTAATTCCCTTCAAATCATAGATAGACCACCCAATGGCTGTCTTATGCTCTTTGAGCACTTTCAACAACTTCTCTTCTTCAGATGGAGACAAGTCTTTGTTGATGATTACTAGGTAATCTTTTGTATCTCCCAGAAAGGCATATTTAAGAGTGTTAGGTAACTCTTTTAATTCAACCTTTGGTACTACAGAGATTGTTTCTTCTCCTTCTTTCTCTAGCACCTCAAAAACAGTTTCTTGCCCTTCTTGTAGAGCTTCCTCATCTAGATCCTTGAATTCTCCTTCATTCTCTAGATCACCAATGTCTACTTCCTTGACTGCCTCCTCTATCACATCAAGTTTGAAATAGTCATTGTGGTCAGATGAGCTCTTCATGGCTTTGAACACATTGATTGTGACTGTCTCATCATTCATACGTAACTCGAGCTTCCCTTGCTCAACATCAATCATAGCCCTAGCTGTAGCTAAAAATGGCCTTCCAAGTAAAAGAGGAATTTCACTCTCTTCTTCCATATCCAACACAATGAAGTCTGCAGGGAAGATAAACCTGTCAACTTTGACAAGTACATCCTCAATGACCCCATTAGGTCTTCTTAACGAACGATCCGCCAGTTGTAAAGTGTAACAGCCTGTGTTAACCCGGATTGTTAACATACTATCGTATTAAGCCACGCTTAATTAAAGTGCGGAATAACTTTTTCTTTAATTCAATTATGACGTCATTAACCTTAGCCAACTTGATTACTTAATCAATTTCATAAAATACTGCCTGTATGTAAGTTGCAAGACAACTAACTGAAATACCTCATGTATAATAAATAAGTGAGTATCTATGTCACAGGACTACAACACATAGCCTGGACCAAAATCCTGGTACTTTAATACAACTGTTACTAACAGAAAACATAACAAGTCTATGTGGCATGGACAAACCCCATGCTCACCAAATAAGGCCACAATGCCCAATATCAGTCTCAACATAATAATAACGGAAAACATAAACAGCAGTCAAATAATCAGCATCCATCATGTCAGCAAAACACAGATAAGCCTAACTCAACTCTGGCCTCCTGCCACCTGAGCCCTCAACATTACCTGAACCTGAAATAAGCGTCCCCAAATGTGGGGTGAGATCTCTAACAAGAAATCTCAGTAAGGCAAGGGGTCCTCAAGGATCTTCCACCCCAAGCTCACTAACATGTGCAATATAAGTTCAAAAACAGTATTTACAATATTAGTTCCAAAACTATGCAGTGCAACAGATATTCATGCCATGTGTGCTTATACAATCTACTGGCCAGAGAAATGCAGGAATACGTCTATACCCACATAAGTACAAGGAACACCGCTTGCAACTCACCCACAACCTCGCTGTCTTGTATGTGCTACATACTCAGGCTTACCATATAGGTGGACATCACATGCATATCATAAAAGCACATTGCATATAATAGCTCAACAACATTTCCAAAATATCAAAGCATGTAACACAACATGCATAAACCACATCCCCATGGGACATGGTGGAACCATAACATGGCTAAACCGAGGACACGAAAGCTTACCTTGCAAGCAATCAATCCAAGCCAATAGTCCAACCACTCTTAAGTCCAAACACAGCAGTATCACAATCTGTTATGGACCAATAATATATCATTAATTATGCATCACAAGCATACAACTTAACGACGACGCCTTTCCTTTTCATTTTACGTCTTAAGGCTTCCAACAAAGCCATAAGCCTTTAATCATGCGATTGTGACTTAGTTCATTAATTACAGAAGTTCAACTTCCTTAATCTAGGGTCCACCAACCCCCAATAGCTTACTGTTCACACAGCACAGCTACTGTTCTGCGAAATCCCAGAATATCCGGATATCCCAAAGGACATATCCGGATATGCCATATCCGGATATCACACTGACCATATCCGGATACCCAGATCCCACATCCGGATACCAATATCCGGATACCATATTCGGATATGGATATTCGGATATCTGTTCGACAAATATCCGAATATCTCACGACAGAATGCAGTTTCTGCATTTCGTGAATATCCATTCCAAAGATTCAACTTTTAACACATGTACACGTTAAAGCATGCATCTTTAATCTGTTTTAGGTTCATACTCATTATACCTACTTGTTTACTCATCAAACATGGCAAAGACATCAACTTTAAGCATCAAAACTTACGATCAAAGGTGACAAGGCTTACCAAAGCTCAAAACAGAGTAATGTGTGCTCTTGGAGCTCCCCAATCTGACTCTACAGGCCTGACCACAAGAGAGCACGAAATGGCATACAAAGATGAGTTCTTTGCACCCAAGAATGGCTCTTTGAAACTCTCAAGGTCACCACCAACTTCTCACACTCCAGCCCCCTCAAACACAGCAAAAAGACCTCACCAAGACAGCCCTCTCAACTCAGAATTCTACTCCTATCACACTCACAAGACCAAAGTCCACTCATACCAAGAGATTTAGTGAAGAGCTATGGAGAAGGGTGATCAAATGGTGATTTCCCAAGCAAGGAAAGGAGGTGGCAGCAAAGGAGCTCAAGCTGCAGCCAAGTCACGTAGGGATAGGGTTCTAGGGTTTTGTGCCCAATGTAAGTATATTTATAGCCAAAATCCACTTAAATGCGCAGTATTAATTTTAATAGCAACGCAAAAGATCTTGATCCCAAACTTTGGAATCTAGACCTACCCATTTTTCTAAGATTTTTCATATTTTTATTTTATTTTTCGGAGCACCTTTTCGGTACGCGCTTTTCCATAGCCAGTATCAGTTCTGGCATCAGATTACGTTATTTTGACTTGAAACTTGTTTTACAAGTCCTACATAATATTCTAGTAATTATCATGCATTCGTTATAATTTTCTGGGACACTCTTCCGGTACGCATTTATACCGGGTAGCTGAACCGGTATCTGCGCTTTTCTTCCGAAAAGCGACTTTCAACATTCTTACTCACTCAATATAATTATTTAAGCCCAATAATAATTATTAAGTTCAATTATGGAATCATTTCCTAATTATCATAATTAATTCACTAATTACCTTAATTAACGGTGCAGGTTTTTACATTCACCCCACCTTTTTAAGGATTTTGTCCACAAAATCAGAAACATACCTGTCTTGAACGTCGGGATACTGCCGGAGAAGCTCATCCTCTCGCTCCCACGTGCACTCCTCAGGACTACGCCCAGTCCACTGCACCTTGACCATTGGAATAGTCTTGCTTCTAAGCTGTTTCTCGCCTCGATCGAGAATCTTGAGTGGTCCGACAGGAGTCTTTAGGTTCTCCCGAACCTCCACATCATCCGGCTGCACCACGTGCGAAGGATCTGCTATGTACCTCCGAAGCTGAGACACGTGAAACACGTCATGGATGTTGGCTAGGTTCGGAGGTAAGGCAAGTCGATAGGCAACAGGTCCTACTCTACCAAGGATCTGGTAGGGCCCAATGAACCGCAGGCTCAACTTCCTCACTCCGAGTGCCCGTCCAACACCGGTGATAGGTGAAAGTCTCACAAACACGTGCTCACCCTCACTGAACTCCAGTGGACGATGCTTGAAATCGTAGTAGCTCTTCTGGTGATTCTGCGCCTGCTTCAACTTTTCCCTGATCATCTGGATCTGCTGGGTAGTATCTTGGACAAAGTCCAAGCCAAATAGCTCTTTATCTCCAACCTCAGACCAGCAAGTAGGAGTCTGACACCTCCTACCATACAGCGCCTCGTAGGGTGCCATGCCCAGACTAGCATGAAAACTGTTATTGTACGAGAATTCTACCAACGGAAGTTACCTATCCCATGCCGAACCCTGCTCCAACGTGCAAGCTCTCAACATGTCCTCCAATGTCTGAATGGTCCGCTCAGTCTGTCTGTCAGTCTGAGGGTGATAGGCGGTACTCAATCTCAACTGTGTACCAAAAGCCTCCTGCAGCGCCTCCCAGAACCGAGATGTGAACTTCGGGTCCCTATCACTGATGATACTCTCGGGCACCCCGTGAAGCCTCACAATCCCGCGGACATATAGCTTGTCCAACTGCTCTGTAGTGAAGCTCACCTTCACTGGAAGAAAATGGGCAAACTTGGTCAATCTGTCCACAATGACCCAGATAGAGTCACAACCAGCCTGAGTTTTCGGCAATCCCACCACGAAGTCCATGAAGATACTCTCCCACTTCCACTGTGGAATCTCAAAAGGTTGAAGTCTACCAGACGGTTTCTGGTGCTTAATCTTTACTTTCTAACATATAAGACACTTGGACACGTAGACCGCTATGTCCTTCTTCATGCCCGGCCACCAAAAATTTCTCTTTAAGTCCTGGTATATTTTTGTAGCACCAGGGTGGATAGTAAACCGGCCATTATGAGCCTCTGCCATAACCTCCTCGGTCAATGGCTCTTGAGGGATAACAATCCTCTTTTGGAACAGCAACAAACCATCCTCATTCCAAGACACACCGTCCTGGTTCTTCACATAATCTAGACACTCTCTTTGTACTTGTGCCTCTTTAATCTTTTCCATCAGCTCATTAATCACTTCTGATGTTTCCATCTCGAGCACTGCGCCCCCAAACAAGGAGTTCACTCTCAAGTCTATGAACTTTTCGATCACCTCGTAGTCGCTCATCATCAAACTGGATAAGCTCACGGATTTCCGACTCAAAGCATCGGCTACCACATTGGCCTTTCCAGGATGATACCTCAACTCAAAGTCGTAGTTCTTCAAGAACTCCATCCATCTCCTCTGTCTCATGTTCAACTCCTTCTGGTCAAACAAATATTTAAGACTCTTGTGGTCACTGAATACAGCAGACTTCATGCCAAACAGGTAATGCCTCCAAATCTTGAAAACAAAAACAATGGCTGCCAACTCCAAGTCGTGAGTCGGGTAGTTCTCTTCATGAGTTTTCAACTGTCTTGAAGCATAAGCAACAACTTTCTCTTTCTGCATCAACACATAGCCTAGCCCCTTACCAGAGGCATCACAATATAACTCAAACTGCTCCACAAGATCAGGAAGGACTTAAACAGGAGCAGTAGTCAGTCTCTCCTTCAACTCCTGGAAGCACTCCTCACACTCATGTGTCCACACGAATGAAGTCTCCTTCTGGGTAAGGCGAGTCATCGGTAACACCATCTTGGAGCATCCCTCTATGAACCTCCTATAGTACCCAGCCAAACCCAAGAAGCTTCTCACTTCTGTAACCGTCTTGGGCCTCTCCCAATCCATCACGGCCTCAATCTTGTTAGGATCAACTGCAACTCCATCAGCGGAAATCACATGACCCAGAAACTTCACCGCCTTGAGCCAAAACTCACATTTTGACGGCTTAGCATATAGCTTTTTCTCTTTCAACACTTGCAAAACAATCTTCAAGTTCTCAGCATGCTCCTCCTCTGTCTTGGAGTAAATCAAGATGTCGTCAATGAAGACGATCACAAACTGATCCAGGTACCGCTGGAAGATCCTGTTCATGTGGTCCATGAACACTGCGGGTGCATTGGTGAGTCCAAACAGGATCACCAAATACTCATAATGCCCGTACCTCGAGTGAAACGCTGTCTTTGGGACATCCTCTGGCTTTACCCGTATCTGATGGTAACCGGACCGGAGATCAATCTTGGAATACACGCAAGCACCCCTGAACTGATCCAACAAATCATCAATGCGTGTAAGGGGATACTTGTTCTTGATTGTCACCTTGTTCAACTGTCTGTAGTCGGTGCACAACCGCATGGTCCCATCTTTCTTTTTCACAAAAATGACCGGTGCTCCCCAAGGAGACACACTCGGCCGAATGAAATCCTTTGCTGAAAGCTCCTCAATATGCTTTTTCAGCTCTGCCAACTCTGGTGGCGACATCCGATATGAAGCCAACGAAATAGGCCCCACACCAGGCAATAAATCTATGGAGCTATCTCCCTCTGCGGTGGAAACTCAGGAATCTCCTCGGGAAACACCTCGAGGAATTCCCTCACCACAGGGATGCCAGTGAGATCCTCCTGTGTCCCACTCACCAAACCTCCCAACATAACATAGCCAAATGCCCCTGCTCTCAAGGCCCTCCTCGCCTGCAGGACTGAAATGAACGGTGAGGAACTGGCTGTGGACCCACCCGGAGACATCACCACTATCTTGGCACAACAGTCAATCAATGCATAGTTTCTGGACAACCAATCCATGCCCAGAATAATCTCCAAGTTGGCCATCGGCAATCCTATCAGATCTACCGAGAAGTCACGGCCATCCCACTGAAACGCTACATCGCGATGGATAGTGGAGGTCAAAAAATTTTCTCCGGTGGCGGTGGTCACCCGCATCGGTGGAGAAAGTACATCATTGGGCAACTCAAGCCCCACAACAATAGGGGTAGCAACAAAAGAGTGCGTTGCCCCGGAATCAAAAAGCACATCAACAGCTGAACCACCAACGGTAACAGTACCTCTGACCAGGTTCGGAGCTCTGTCCGACTGCCGACGATCAAGTGTGTACACTCGCCCCGTAGTAGGTGGCACTGCTGGTGCCCCAGTAGGAACCATCTGCAATGGCACAGCCTGCACTGCAGCAACTCTCGTCGTCGGGCAATCTCTGGAGTAGTGGCCCTCCTTGCCACACTGAAAGCAAATCAGCTGACTGGTAGAACACGGCCCAAAATGAGTCTTCCCACATCCCGAACACTTGGGAGCAGGAGGTCTCGCTGCGCTCCCCTGAGCAGAAGTCCTCTTGAACTGATTCGGCGCTTGCCGAGCTGCCATCTGTTTACCCTTTCCCTTGTTCCCAAACTTCCTATCTCGCCAAGAAGTGGAACTACCAGCTACCTTCGTCGTCGTCGTCGTCTCATCCGTCTTGGCCTTTGGCCTTACTCGTACTGTAAAAGTCCTCAATATCACGACACTGCTGAACCAGTGTCCCAAAATCTCTGGAAGCAGACCCAGCTAAGTAACCAGCAATATCCTCACTAAGTCCTCTGCGGAACTTAGCAGCCAAGAATGTAGGAGTAGGCCTCGCCATCCTGAAGTGTGAAAACTTCACCAGCTCGTTAAACTTGGCCAGGTACTCGTCAACTGACAATGAGCCCTGAACCAAACGGTCAAACTAGGGCTGGCAATACAGGCCAGCCCGCCCCGACCCGCCCCGGCCCGCCTAAAATGGGCTGGCCCGCCCCGCCCCGTTTTGACAAAATGGGTTGAATTTAGCAACCCGGCCCGTTTTATGAGTGGGTTGGCGGGCTACGGGCCAGCCCGCCTAAAATAAAAAAATATATAAAAATATAAAAAATATAAAAATAAAATACAAAAAATTAAATTCTGCAAAAAACACATAATTTTTTTTGCATAAAAACATAAAAAAATCTGCATAAAATCCTAATGTACTTATCAAAATCAAGAAGATCAGTGTTTAATAATCTACATATAAATATGCATCTTTCAATCCAGAAATAATAATAAAAATTAAAATCATATCAAGGTAAAACAGAATAACAAAACAAGTAACAAAGTGTTGTGTGAACAGTCTACAACAATTTGAAAAAGCCACTTGCATGCAGAGAAATCTAGGGCACAAAGTTACATAACAATTGGGTAACCTAAAAAAAAGGGGGGCTTAGGGGGCTTGGCGGGCCGAGCTCGGCGGGCTGGCGGGTTTGGCAGGGCGGGTTTGGCGGGCTGGTAGGTTGAAAAACTCAACCCGGCCTGCCCTGTTTGGTGGGCGGGGCGGGCCAGCCCGACGGGCTCAGCCCATTTTGCCAGCCCTAGGTCAAACTCCCATTGCTTCCTCTCCTGTGCATCATACGTGAAATACTGACCCAGAAAACACTCCTCAAAAAACGGCCACATCATCACACGACCCTGCATCTCGTAGATGAGAGAAATGTTGGTCCACCACTCATGGGCCTCGCCCTCCAGCATGTAAGCGGCAAACATCAGCTTCTGCGGATCGGTACACTGCATGATCCGGAAGATCTTGTCCAACGCCTGTAACCATCTGGCAGCAGCAATGGGATCATAAGATCCGTCAAAAGAAGGTGGCTTGTGCTTGCGGAAAGCATTCAGCCGGCGGTCGATCTCGTCTCGATCCTCAGCAAATACGGGAATGGCTTGCAGAGCCCCCGTCAAATGACTACCCTCACCCATCTGACTCTGGGTGTCCTCTTATTGACTAGGTGGAGGTGGAGGCGGTGGCGGAGGTGGTGGAGGACACTGGCCAGCAGCAGGACCAGCCCTTAACTCCTCCATCATGACCCTCATCATAGTCATGTTGGCCATCCGGTTCTCCTCTAGAACCTCTGCAGTGGCTCGCCGGTTCGCATCTCTGATAGCGTCCAGTATCGCCTGACTTGCCAACCTCGTGGCCTCCTGGTCGGCTAGTCGGGCCGCCTGCATCTCAGCTAATGCAGCCAGGATAGGATCCGGTTGATCCTCGCTCGTACTAGGGTTTCTCCTTGGTGGCACCATGACTCTGCACAAGTTACACAAAGAATGAGTTGATCAGGCCCACGCCATGTGGTGACATATGCATTATCATAACACACACCAATCAGAGAGAACGCAAAGTAGACACGCAACGAAACATCCTAAGTTATTGCAATACATACAGGCTTTTCCCTAGAAAGTGCTCTGATACCATAAAATGTAACAGCCCGTGTTAACCCGGATTGTTAACATACTATCGTATTAAGCCACGCTTAATTAAAATGCGGAATAACTTTTTCTTTAATTCAATTATGACGTCATTAACCTTAGCCAACTTGATTACTTAATCAATTTCATAAAATACTGCCTGTATGTAAGTTGCAAGACAACTAACTGAAATACCTCATGTATAATAAATAAGTGAGTATCTATGTCACAGGACTACAACACATAGCCTGGACCAAAATCCTGGTACTTTAATACAACTGTTACTAACAGAAAACATAACAAGTCTATGTGGCATGGACAAACCCCATGCTCACCAAATAAGGCCACAATGCCCAATATCAGTCTCAACATAATAATAACGGAAAACATAAACAGCAGTCAAATAATCAGCATCCATCATGTCAGCAAAACACAGATAAGCCTAACTTAACTCTGGCCTCCTGCCACCTGAGCCCTCAACATTACCTGAACCTGAAATAAGCGTCCCCAAACGTGGGGTGAGATCTCTAACAAGAAATCTCAGTAAGGCAAGGGTTCCTCAAGGATCTTCCACCCCAAGCTCACTTACATGTGCAATATAAGTTCAAAAACAGTATTTACAATATTAGTTCTAAAACTATGCAGTGCAACAGATATTCATGCTATGTGTGTTTATACAATCTACTGGCCAGAGAAATGCAGGAATACGTCTATACCCACATAAGTACAAGGAACACCGCTTGTTTCTCACCCACAGCCTCACCGTCTTGTATGTGCTACATACTCAGGCTTACCATATAGGTGGACATCACATGCATATCATAAAAGCACATTACATATAATAGCTCAACAGCATTTCCAAAATATCAAAGCATGTAACACAACATGCATAAACCACATCCCCATGGGACATGGTGGAACCATAACATGGCTAAACCGAGGACACGAAAGCTTACCTTGCAAGCAATCAATCCAAGCCAAGAGTCCAACCACTCTTAAGTCCAAACACAGCAGTATCACAATCTGTTATGGACCAATAATATATCATTAATTATGCATCACAAGTATACAACTTAACGACGACGCCTTTCCTTTTTGTTTCACGTCTTAAGGCTTCCAACAAAGCCATAAGCCTTTAATCATGTGATTGTGACTTAGTTCATTAATTACAGAAGTTCAACTTCCTTAATCTAGGGTCCACCAACCCCCAATAGCTTACTGTTCACACAGCACAGCTACTGTTCTGCGAAATCCCAGAATATCCGGATATTACAAGGGACATATCCGGATATTCCATATCCGGATATCACACTGACCATATCCGGATACCCAGATCCCACATCCGGATACCAATATCCGGATACCTTATCCGGATATGGATATGCGGATATCTGTTCGACAAATATCCGAATATCTCACGACAGAATGCAGTTTCTGCATTTCGTGAATATGCATTCCAAAGATTCAACTTTTAACACATGTACACGTTAAAGCATGCATCTTTAATCTGTTTTAGGTTCATACTCATTATACCTACTTGTTTACTCATTAAACATGGCCAAGACATCAACTTTAAGCATCAAAACTTAAGATCAAAGGTGACAAGGCTTACCAAAGCTCAAAACAGAGTAATGTGTGCTCTTGGAGCTCCCCAATCTGACTCTACAGGCCTGACCACAAGAGAGCACGAAATGGCATACAAAGATGAGTTCTTTGCACCCAAGAATGGCTCTTTGAAACTCTCAAGGTCACCACCAACTGCTCACACTCCAGCCCCCTCAAACACAGCAAAAAGACCTCACCAAGACAGCCCTCTCAACTCAGAATCCTACTCCTATCACACTCACAAGACCAAAGTCCACTCATACCAAGAGATTTAGTGAAGAGCTATGGAGAAGGGTGATCAAATGGTGATTTCCCAAGCAAGGAAAGGAGGTGGCAGCAAAGGAGCTCAAGCTGCAGCCAAGTCACGTAGGGAAATAGGGTTCTAGGGTTTTGTGCCCAATATAAGTATATTTATAGCCAAAATCCACTTAAACGCGCAGTATTAATCTTAATAGCAACACAAAAGATCTTGATCCCAAACTTTTGAATCTAGACCTACCCATTTTTCTAAGATTTTTCATATTTTTATTTTATTTTTCGGAGCACTTTTCCGGTACGCGCTTTTCCATAGCCAGTATCAGTTCTGGCATCAGATTACGTTATTTTGACTTGAAACTCGTTTTACAAGTCCTACATAATATTATAGTAATTATCATGCATTCGTTATAATTTTCCAGGATACTTTTCCGGTACGCATTTATACCGGGTAGCAGAACCGGTATCTGCGCTTTTCTTCCGAAAAGCGACTTTCATCATTTTTACTCACTCAATATAATTATTTAAGCCCAATAATAATTATTAAGGCCAATTATGGAATCATTTCTTAATTATCATAATTAATTCACTAATTACCTTAATTAACGGTGCAGGTTCTTACATAAAGAGACCTTTGTTGGCTTTAATTCAGAAATTCCCAAAGCTTTGCATAATGATAGCGGCATCAAGTTTATGCTTGCTCCAAGATCACATAATGCCCGACCAACATCAACATTGCCTATGGCAATTGGAATGTTAAAGCTTCCTGGATCTTGAAGCTTTGGTGGGAACTTCTTTGTTATTATGGCACTGCACTCTTCAGTAAGTGCTACCGTCTCACATTCCTGCAACTTATGCTTTCTTGACAATAAATCTTTCATAAATTTAGCATAATTTGGCATGTTAGCAAGAGCTTCAGCAAATGGAATATTAATATGCAGTTTTTTAAAAATATCTAAAAACCTGGCATAATGTTATTTCTGCACTTGCTGCTTAAGCTTCATGGGGTAAGGAGGTTTCTCATAGCGAGAAAAATCCATTGGTGGTTTTGGAGCCTCAACAGCTTCCTCCTTTTCCTTCTTATTGTCTTGCTTTGCAGGTCCTTCCTGCACTTTGACAGATGCTTCTGCTTCTTTTTCTACTTCCTTCAATGGTTCATCAACCTTCTTTGGCTGAACCATTTTAGAATTTTCTTGAGGAGTGATCACAATTCCACTCCTAGTCACGATGGATTTACAATCTTCCTTGGGATTTGCAATTGTATCTCCAGGAAACTACCCCGGAGTTCTTTCAGCTTGCCTGGATAGCTGTCCTATCTGGGTCTCCAAATTCCGAATGGAGGCATCTTGATTCTTGTGATAGGCCCTGGTTTCCTTCATGAAAGCACTTGTACTTTCCATGTGATCATTTGTAGTCTTAGAAAGCTGCAGCATAGCTTTCTCTAGTTCAGATGGCTCTTTTTGTGGAAGAGGAGGAGGTTGTAGGAAATTATTGGATTTATAATCCAAACCTCCCCCTTGATTTCTTCTCTGGAAATTGCTTCCTTGGCCACTATTCTGGTTTCTTTGATAACCTTGAGTGTTTTGTGGTGGCCTTGGATCATACCACACTCCATTAACTTGGAATGCCTCAGCTCTCATAAGTGTGGGACACTCATTGGATTCATGGCCCTCCGTACAATACTCACAGTTAATTGAATTAACTTGAGTTGTGGATATTCTCATCTTGTCTAATTTAGCATTCATACTTGCTAATTGTTGCGAAATCACCTTCTGTTCAGCTAAAGTGGCATCTTGATTTCCAAGTTGTAGAATGCCCTTCTTCAATTGAGCTGATTAAGTCAACTGGACTTCTGTTGAGGCATTTTCATTTCTTGCCATGTAGTCAATCAGCTCCAGAGTTTCTGCTGCAGTCTTTCTTCCTATGGTTCCACCAGCTGCACAATTGACAATCATTCTTGTGTCTGGTGTCATCCCATTGTAAAAGACTCTGACCTTCTTCTCATCCGGAAAGTCATATATTGGGGGCACTTCCTAATCAACTCTTGGAATCTTGTCCAAGATGCACAGAGGGTCTCTCCCGGTTGCTGAATAAAATTGGTGATTTCATTCACCAACTTATTGTATTTCTCCCGAGAGAAATGTTCAGCAAAGAACTTGGCTGCCAACTCATCCCATGTTCTGATGCTATTAGGTGGTTGTCGGTCCAACCATCTAAGAGTTTTCCCTGTTAATGCAAACGGGAACAACCGAAGTCGGATTGCATCATCAGACACCCCATTATGTTTAGTGGTGTCACAGATTCTTATAAATCTGTCCATGAAATCATGAGGATCTTCATAATCCTCACCACCAAAAGGAGTCTTTTCCACCAGGTTGATAAGAGACGGGTTCATATCAAAATTGTTGGCTTGAATCTGGGGCCGGACAACACTAGAATTCGGCCTTGTGAACATTGGAGCCAAAATCGACTCCATCAACTCTGGTGCAGGAGGTTGATTGTTGGGACCTCCTCCAGCATTATTATGGTTCGCCATATCTTTTGTGGATTGATCAGGTTCACTAATCGGGCCTTCCCAAATTATCTGCTTGGCAACTTTTCTCAGCTTCCTTTCAGCTCTTGTGATTTCAGGATCAAACGCAAGATCTTTAGGAGCAAGTCTACCTCGCATAAACTTAAAGAAGATGATCAGTAATACTTGCAAAATGCAGATCAAGATAGAACAAACCCTAAAATGACAATTCAATAAATAAATAAAATTAAACAATATTCAAGCTCAAAGATCAATGGTTATTTATAATATTGGAATGCACAATCCCCGGCAACGGCGCCAAAAACTTGTTGCGAACTCGGCAAGTATACCGATCGTTCCAAGTAATAAAAGTGATGAAGTAGAGTATCGTCTCCACAGGGATTGTAGACCAAGTACTACAATAACCAGTCCCCTTAAGTTGAACGGATCAAAAGAGGTAGCAATTGTTGTTGATTTAAAACGAAAAGTAACTAAAATGTAAATTCCGTATTTTTGGGTTTTCTGAAAGACGGATGAAAAAATCGTATAAAATTAGGGTTTTGAAAAACAATTGTAAAAAGATTGCCGTAAGAGTACGAACACCTGTTTGATCCCCACCTTGTAATCTGAATGTAAATTTACATATGAATTACCCTTTGATCAAACGATTCACCATCTTTTATTTAATCGGTTAAACCCTAATTCCTTAGGGATCTTAACCTTATTAACCTTATTAGAACCCTAATTCCTTAGAGATTCCTTTTCAGGTTAAACATACAATTCAGTGAATCTTTCACGTTTGCAGTTCATGTAGCCTATCCCTAGTGCCTACATGAACAACTATTTTCCTCCTGTTCGGGAATTAGGATCCCAATATTCCTATTGTGAATCCTAACCCTAGTGATCTGTTAGAATGATCAGATCTAAAAGAACAATGAGATGAAGAGCGAAGGAAAATATATGCAGAAAGATAAACATATATAAATCAGATCCAAATTACAAGGGGTTCACATTCAGGGTTGTGACCCTTACCACAATACTAAGATCTAGCCAACCATATTCATGGCTGATCTCAAGTAAAATTCAACAAGAAAGTAAATTACAGAATGATCGAAGGAAGAACGAAGAACAGCTTCTTCTTCACAGCGACGACCTCTTCTAGGTCAAAAACCAGCGTCCCTTCAGAAATGCACTCTTCCTATTTATAAAGACAACCTTTTCTCTTTTTCCAATTTTTCCCCTTGAAAGCACGGTTGTGGCTTCCACCAGTTCCACGCTATGAGCGTGGATGCCTCTGACTTTCCACGCTCTCAGCGTCAATCTCACGCTGTGAGCGTGGATGCTTCTGATCCTTCACGCCATGAGCGTCATTTCCACGCTGTGAGTGTAGGTCTTACTGTATTCCCACGCTATCAGCGTCATTTCCACGCTTTGAGCGTGGGTCTTCACTTTGGTCAATCCTCATTTTCCTTCCAAATTTGTTTGTTTTTCCTGCAAAATGAGCATAGAATCAGTTAAACACTCTTGAATTTGGAATTTAAGGATTACAATAAGAATTGTTGCATTTTTAATGAGGAATGGTTCATTATTTTTATCTTTTTGGCTTGAATTTACTTATGTGCTGACGGCACATCAAATAACAATAATTTCAATAAGCTCAATGTTTATAGAGAATCCTCTATTCCCTTGAACTCACTTCCTACATGAAAAGTCAGATATAAAGCATATAAATAATCATACAGCATAAACATAGCAACATATCTGATCCTGGTTAGCTATTCTAGGACTCGTCCTTGAATAGCCAACATCTGGCATGTCCAACATGCTAGTGTGCAATAACCCCCAGAGTCCAGTCATAGGCAGTCTACACACAATATCTCAAAAGCATGAAATAACTCAAGGGAATAACCCAAGACCCTATATACATATTCACTAGTCAGGAATCTCATAACGTACATCATTAGTGCATTATTACTGCATCATAACATAACCGAAGTACTATAATGTGGATGAATGGACATATACAACCTATCTCATACTTTCATACAATTGCAACCATAATGCCCACCAACATGGTGGAGTCACAAGAGAAGAGGAACATCCTAAACAAAGAGCTTACCTCAAAGAGCTATAATCAAGCCCACTTGCCTAGGCAAGTACGTATGCTCCAACAAATGTCCTCACAAGCAAGAATCTCTAGGCACACCTAGAGAAGGAATAATACATATACATTAATTGTAACACCTTGTAGTACTCTGGTTGTTAACATACATGATATTTAGCATACACAGCGAAAGACTTTATTTGAAAAAGGAATAAAGCATCTTATAAAAATATGAGTAATCTTTTTCCAAAATATTTTATGAAAATATTTCTAAAAACGTTCACGTGAGATACTGCGAAAGCGTAAATATAAACATGCATTTACTAATTAATCCCATGAGCCAGTATTAGTGGCCATTGACCATCAAGATATGACATCAAGTGTCATTCCTGACGGAGTCTCATGGACAACATAACGGTTGTATTTCGGATAACTGGGGACATGGTCTCACACATACAGTTAACCTGATTAATACATTAGTTTAAACAGATAGCCTGCAAATCCCACACGAACTGCAATCCCCTCAATGGGTCAATATAAACAATAAGGCTCCATGCCCAAATTAACTGAATACATGCATCATGTAAGAACTCGATCGCACCGTTAATTAAGGAGATTAATTAATTAAATGTGATAATTAGGAAATAATTCCATAATTGACCATAATAATTATTATTAGACTCTAATAATTATAGTAAGTGAGATAATAATGCTGAAAGTCGCTTTTCGGACGAAAAATGCAGATACTGGTTCTGCTACCCAGTATAAATGCGTACCGGTTAAGTATCCCGGGAAATTATAATAAGTGCATGAATATTCCTAGAATATTATATAGGACATGAAAAACAAGTTTCAGGTCGAAATAATGAGAACTAGTGCCAGAACTGATATTGGCTATCGAAAAACGAGTAACGGAAAGGTGCTCCGAAAAATAAAATAAAAATATGATAAATCTTAGAAAATTAAGTAGGTTAAGAATCAACGAGTAACGGAAAGGTGCTCCGAAAAATAAAATACAAATATGATAAATCTTAGAAAATTAAGTAGGTTAAGAATCCTGAGCTTGAGATTAAAATGCTAAGCGTAGCAATTAATGTTAATACTGTGTGTTTAATTGTTAAATGGCTATTTTGAGCTTGTGGTATGATCACCATCCTTAGACTTGTGTTTTTATGCTTAAAAATGGAACCTTGATGCATGTAACAAACTAAGATGATAACCTAACGTTGGGTAATGCTTAGCACACTTAGAAATGCATGTTTAAACTTCTGTAATCGGTAAAAGTTGGATCTTTGGTTGGATTTTCGCGAAATGCAGAATCTGTGTTTTGTCGCGAAATATCCGGATATTTGGTTATGAATATCTAGATATTGATATCCGGCTATGGATATCCGGATATGGGGTCTTGTGATATCCGGATATTGATATTCGGATATGCCCCGACAAATATTCGGATATTCTCGGTTTTCGATGAACAGTAAGGTACTGTTCATGCAGAATGCTATTCTAGGTTTGTGGACCCATGATTAGTCAGTGTGAGCTTCTGTAATGACTTGTTAAGTCAGAACCTAAGTGTTTAAGGGCTTATGGCTTTGTAGGAAGCCTAAAGACGTAAATCGTAAAGGAAAGGCGTAGTCTTTATGTTATATGCTTGTAGAGTATGAATGTTGATATTGTTATTAGTCCAAACAGATTGTGATCTCACTGTTTGTGGACTTTGAGCTGGTGTGGACCTTGTATTGGATAGTTAGCTTGCGAGGTAAGCTTTCATGTTCTCGGTTTAGCCATTGTTGGTTCCACCATGTCCCATGGGGGGATCACTACAAAAAAATGCTGATAAGCCACATTAAAAAAGTGGCAAACATTCATAAAAAATGTGGCTAATATAATTTACCACATTTTGATTAAATGTGGCTAGAAGTGGTGTTGCAATAATTTAGCCACATTATTTTATTCACTTTGCTACATTTTGACCGAGTGTGGTAGCCTTTTTTTAGCCACATTTATCGTTAATTTAACCACTTTATAAATGTGCTTAAACCGTTTTGTTTGCCACAATAGAAAAATGTGGATAATTGTGCCTTAATTTTTTTTTTAACCATATTCATGACCATGGCTAAATATACAAAAAAAAAATTTAAAATAAAAAATATTATGAATTCAATAAATATTACAATAATAAAGAAGATAATGTTGAAAATAGCTCAAACACGATTTAGTGAACACATTAAAATATGAACCAAACAGTACTAAACATTATATTCTATTATCACCGAAGAATTGTACAAGCCATAATATTTTCAATTTATATAAACTAATCAAGCTTTCTACCAATATCATAAAGGAAGAAAATCACCAAATAAAACTAATAAAAAGTTTACTTACGGGACATCTATACAAAAAAGTATCTTCTCAATTCCATAAAAAATATATGGTAGTACAAATTTTTCTTATCATGCATTTAGGACTTGTTCTTGTAAGCCATCATAGTCCTTTGAAATGCCATCTACCATATCACACATGCACAAATCAATTCCATATTATGTTAATATATTATTAATGAGCTATTATGAGTCAACGCAGACACTAGCCATAAAACAAATAAATCAAGTTTCATTTTTTTATGTTATGTGATATCAATTAATGGGTTCATCAAAAAGAACAATAATTGAAAGTTGCCCATTCAATTAAATGATAGGCATAGAAAATTAAAATAAAATTGACAAGGATAAAGAACTAATATTAAAGAACTAATCGGTCTGCATTAAAACAAGGTCAATCATTTGAGGTGATGCTCAAAATAAGAATAATTAGAATCAAATGTTAGTCTCAATTAGAAAAGAGCATTGTATTCCTCAAATTTTGCTTTCTATTGTGACAGTTCAATATGCCAGGTAAACACAATAATTAGAAATACTAAATACTTCCCTCCTCTAAAATCATTTCAAATATTTTACTAACTTTTGTTACCAACTCTTGGGGAACTTAATTCCCATCCATATTGCAGAGTGCATAGCTACAAGAAGTTGATGAATTTTAATTAGAAAAAACTTGTATGTAACAATGTATACCATTCAAGATGACCATAAAGGATAGAGTTATCCTCAATAGTACGTGTTTGTGTGTGTGTGAGTGAGAGAGAGAGAAATGAATAGTTACCCAACATTTTGCTCTCAAATGAATCCTTTAAACAAATAGTTTACAAAGAAAGTATGTGAATTCTAACAGAGCGAGTCAGAGACTGAGAAATTAATGAAAGAGTCAATTAGCATAATAAGATGAGCATATATAATTAATTAATAACGATAATGTATATTAAAATTGTATAGTTTCAATGTACCCTTTTCTCCTCTCCCCCCCCCCCCCCAAAAAAAAAGAGACTATATAATTTCATGTGACGAGTCCATTTTAAAATCAGAATTTGGATGAGTAATATAATGAAATTTGTATAAAAAGATGAAACAGAATGCAACCCATCTTTACCACAGATGCCAATTTAGATGTCTAGATTCTCATTCAAATCTACAACTTAATACAAAAATAAAATCAGGTCAACGTTTCGTGGTCAAAGACTTTGAGGACACCAAGAAAAAGAAAATTAACAACAATCAGTAAACGACTTTAAAAAAAGGTACCAAAACAAATTTGCAACTGTAACAATATTGAAGCTTTCAAGACATTAACTAATAAAATATAAATGTCATTGAAAGATGGAGAAATCAAAGATGATTTATTCATTGCTCTAGGATTTTTTTTAAATTTTTTTTCTTTAGAGTATTGATTATCCTGGAACATTCCAACTTTTTCTTTGTTTACATATGGGAATTTCACAATCAACGGTTTAAGGGTTCTTTTGTGGAAAGAAGAGAGAGAGAGAGAATGCCTCCACTGAATTGAACAGTCCACAATAAATAAGTAATGGATGAAACAAGAAGAACGGTCTCAAATGCAAATTCTAATAAGCCAAACCAACTCATTAAACACTAACTATTATAATTAATCATATATCAATATCTTTTTTGTTACACCCAATTCTTCCAAATCCTGTGAGTAACAAAAAATAATATTAAAAATAAAGCTCCAACTAGTTCCAAAAAAATAATAATCAAAGATCAAATCTAATAAGAGCATTGAATAAGACTGCACCAAGAAATAAACTTGTGTTACCAGGAAATAAACACTCCTTTAGTGGCATTGACCATGACGTATAATCTACCTTCAAATTCTTTCTTGAAAAAAAAGCAATAATTGGCAAGAAATTTGATCACTATCGATAGAATTAACGGTATCATTTTGAACTAAGAGAATGAAGGAATATGATTAATTGTGCGAGAAAAAAACATCAATAAGTGAAATCTAGAAATCTATACAACATTACAAAAATGATAGAATGTCTAGAATGTGGCATGGGGCAGTATGTGTCCTCAGAAAAATAGAGATATAAGAATCACAGACATCTCAATGTTATTAACAGTTATGTCCTTAAAAGTAATACTTAATAAAGCCCAAATCTTCAAACTGAGCTACCTACATAATGAATGAACCCAATCCAATTTGTTCTAGCCTTGCAACTAATGCCAAATCAATAGCACACAAAATGTGTGAGCTTCCAATACCTCAGACACCATATAAGATGAGTATGCCATTAAGATCATCAATGCAATTTCACGAACACTTGAATGTCTGCAGGTATATGCAGAGGAAAATTTGTTAATGTATGCAAAAGATTCGACCACTCAAAAGCCAGTGATGCTTTCCACCACTCATCAGTGAGTATAACAAAATTTGACATCAAGATTCAAGAGTCTTAATCGTTAAAACATAAATAAAAAATACATAATATAAATTAAAAAAAATGAAAAAAAAATTAACATCCATTTTTTTGACATAAAGAGGTACCCTGTATCGTCTTCCTTCATTGCTGAAAAAGTTATGAGAATGAAATTGATTTACCGGAGAAAGCACAACAGCTGCTAGTTGAAGACTTGGTTCCAAGGTCTCTGGGACAACCTGCAAGCTAAGGAAAAATCAAGTAAGAATTCCATTAATAGCCAATTTTCCTAAAAAAAATGAGAGCAAAATTTAAGAACAAGACTCTTTTCCCACTGTTTTGGAATTGCACGATAAGGTAATCAAAACGGGAATACTAGAATAGGTATGGGAATATTACAGCAGTAGCTCCAGCCATTTCTAAATTCAATCCATGATCAACATCATGAGCAAGATCAAAGGTCACATATATATATATATATATATATATATATATATTATATAACTATTATTCTACTTCACATTTGAGAAGTACTTGCTCAGAGCCCAAACTGTTCTATAATTTGCTCCAGTGCATCTAGAGTTATTGCTGTAGCACATGCCCTTTCAGCGCCAACCTTATGTATGACCTAGTCATGCATTAAAAAGAATAATGGATAAGAACATGTACACCTCTTGTATAACAGTTTGAGAATCTGTTAGTAGTATGCAAAAGTGTGAGATTCTCCATGAATACGCCTACAAAGTATGTTGTTGCAAAATTATCTTTCTGCAAAATTAAAATGATAGGAACAACTTGATTCAAACACCATTAAGGAACATTCACTCACCTCTTGGACATACCATTTGAGAAGTAATTAAGCAGTGTTTCCTTTATGAAACAGTAATCTCCAAATCCCAGAAAGCTATTGAGAGTAACTATTCATGAATTATGAAACAATGTTTCCTTTATGAAACAATAATCTTAATACAACAATGCCGACCTTTCAGAATTTTTGGGATCTTTCGGGTCATTGAAACTGAAGCCAAATTTGTGATGAAAGCTGTTATGATGCTAAGATACTTTAATAATAATAATAATAATCATGAACTTCATCTACTACACAAATTCTTTTTCAAACATAGCATATGACATGAATGTACCCTTTTTGAATTCTGACTTTAGCAAGTTTAATTACATTCACTCACCCAAAAATGCAAAAAAACGGTTAGCAGAGTAATGCCCTTCCAGAACTGAATCCCTCATTAAATCCCTGCTTTGTTCATTTTCACCGCATACCCCACAGGTTCCGCCTAGATTTCTTCCCGCATAGAAATGTATTATGCAACCAACCACACCATATTTTCTTTCACATTTAACTGACCTAATCACGAGTGTCTAGGTATAACACAGTGAACTTGGTGAATCTGTTAACTAGCATATTTTTACTACCTCATGAATCAAAGGCAGAAAGGAGTTCATTCCATACAATTGGAAAGTACCCCCACACATTGCTAACGGGTAAGTTACTAACCAATGTCGCACTAAAGTCAAAGGCACTATCACTACAACACAACCAACTCCAAATTCGTGTCCACCATCTTCAGAATCATCAAAATAATAATAATAATAATAATAATAATAATAATAATAATAACAACAAAGTGAAAAACTAAAAAACCAATAAGAATTCCAAAAGTGTCAAAACAGAGTTGAAATTCGAACACAAAAGAAACGAAACCACAATAGCGAAGATGAATCTCATGATAATCGAAGAAAGAAACATCAACTCACAGCGTGCACCGTATCTGCGACGTAACTGCGAGAGCGAAATACGAAGTCACGCTATCGAGTGCGCCGTATTGGGCAAAGAAGCCCTAAATCGTTCTTGAAGAGAGTTGGGGATTTACGATCCTCGAATCATGAAATAAAAAGGAAGAGAGAAAACTTCAGTCACTAAATGAAATATATCAAAAATCTAATCACGAGGGAAAATGTCTCTGTGATTTGAGAAAATAGAGGGCGATGAAATAAGAATGTGGTGATTTTGTGATTCACAGAGATGAAATAATTTAAGTATAATTTTGCAAAATTTTATTAAAGTTAAATAGTGTGGTAAATTCCGGTTCCTATTTATTTATTTTTCGTCATTTAGAAAATGTGGCAAAATGAATGTGCTCAAACACCGCATTTTTTGTAGCAGATGGTTTATATGCATGCTGTATTTTCATGCTTTATGATTGGAATGTTGTTGAACTGTTATGTGTAAGGACCTTATAATATGCATGTGTTGTTCCACTTTGACGGTAAACCTGAGTATATAGCGTCATACAAGATGGTGAGACTGGGGTGGATGCAAGTAGCGTCTTGCACTGTATGTAGGTAATAGACGTATTCCTGCATTTCTCTGGCCAGTAGATTATATTGACACACATGACATGGTTATCTACGCATAACACTGATTTTGGAACTTATATAATGTGTAAACTGTTTTAGAACTTATATTGCACATGTATGTGAGCTTGGGGTGGAAGATCCTTGACGACCCCTTGTCTTACTGAGATGTCTTTTTAGAGATCTCACCCCACGTTTGGGGCACCATTTCAGGTTCAGGTAATGCGGGGGTTGAGACCTCCAGCGGTAGGAGGCCGAAGCTTAGCTGATATTGTTGTTTAATTGCTGACGTGTTTGGATGCTGGATTATGCCTGTTGCTATTATGCTTTTTGCTTCAGTTATTATTTATGTTGTTGCTGTTAAGACTTTGTGGGCTTTGTTGCCTTATTTGGTGAGCATGTGGATTGTCCATGCCGCACTGATTTGACTATGTCTTATTTTAGATTCGAGTTGTAATAATGTATCAGGATTATGTCCGGACTACGTGTTGTGGTTTCGTGATTTTAGATACTCACTGTTATTTATATTATGAGGTATTTCAGTTAGTTGTCTCTTGCAATATCATACAGGCGATGTTTTATGAAAATGATTAAGTAATCAACTTGGCTAAGTATAATGACGTCATAATCGAACAGAAAAAGATATTCCGCATTTTTAAATTAAGCATGACTTAATACGATGACATGTTAACAAACCGGGTATACACGGGGTGTTACATTTTATGGTATCAGAGCACTTTCTAGAGAAAAGCCTGTATGTATTGCAATAACTTACGATGTTTTGTGGTGAGTTGTGTCTGTGAGTTATCTCTATTGGGTTTTGCTATGATGATGCACATGTGACCACATTGCGTGAGTCTGATCAATTCATTCTTTGTGTAACTTGTGCAGAATCATGGTACTACCTCAGAGGAATCAAGGCACTAGTGGGGATCAACCTGATCCTGTCCTGGATGCATTGGCTGAGATGCAGGCGGCCCGACAAGCCGACTAGGAGGCCATGAGAATGGCAAACCAGGCTATGTTGGACGCCGTCAGAGAGGCGAACAGGAAAGCCACTGAGGATGTATTGGAGGCAAATCGCCTGGAGAACATGACTATGATGAGAGTCATGTTGGAGGAGAAGAGGGCTGGTCCTGCTGTTGGCCAGTATCCTCCGCCACCACCTCCACCTACACCTAGCCTTCAGGACGAGAGCCTGAGTCATGTTGAGGGCACTGGTCACCTTACTGGGGTGATGTAGACTGTCCCTGTTCTTATTGAGGATCATGATGTTATCGATCGTCGGCTGAATGCTTTCCGTAAGCATAAGCCACCTTCTTTCGAGGGATCGTATGACCCTATTGCTGCGGCGCGATGGCTTCAGGCGCTGGAGAAGATCTTCCAAGTCATGCAGTGTACCGACCCGCAGAAGTTGATGTTTTTAACTAACATGCTGGAGCGCGATGCACATGAGTGGTGGACGAACACCTCTCACGCCTACGAGATGCAGGGTCATGAGATGATATGGCTATTCTTTGAGGATTGCTTCCTTGGGAGATATTTTCCGTACAATGCGCAGGAGCGAAAACATGGAGAGTTTGACCATCTGGTGCAAGGCTCGTTGTCTGTGGACGAGTACTTGGCTAAATTCAATGAACTGGCTAAGTTCGCACATTTCTGTATCGCCATGCCTACTCCGATGTTTTTGGCTGCTAAGTTCCATATGGGACTTAATTAGGAGATAGCTGATCGCCTTGCTGGAGCGGCTTCGAGAGACTTTGGGACACTGGTACAGCAGTTTCAGGACATCGAGGATGTATGTATCAAGAGGAAGGCCGAGAAGGCCAAGAATGCTGATGTGAAAGGAACGGGTAGTTCCACTTCCTAGAAAGACAAGAAGTTTGCCGGTAAGGGAAAAGGAAAGCAGTTGGCTTCTAGGCAGGCGCCTAGTCAATTCAAGAGGACTTCTTCGCAGCAGGGAGGTTTTACTCGACCTCCTTCCCCTCCTAGATGTTCGGGGTGAGAAAGGAGCATGCAGGACGTTGTGCTACCAGTCAGTTGATCTATTTTCGGTGTGGCTAGGAGGGCCACTACTCCGTGTGTTTCCACAGCCAGTTCCTCGCCTTTATTGTTGCGGGTTGGGAGAGCCTTGTGAGCAGGGACATTGGTTATGTCATGTTGGGAGGTTTGGTGAGTGAGATACAGGAGGATCTCACTGGCATTCCTGTGGCGAAGGAGTTCCTCTAGGTGTGGCTTGAGGAGATTCCTGAGTGTCCACCACAGCGGGAGATAGAGTTCTCCATTGAATTGTTGCCTGGTGTAGGGACTATTGCATTAGCTCCATACCAAATGTTCCGCCAGAGTTGGCTGAGTTGAGTAGCGTGTGTTGGAGTCTTTCGGCGAAAGACTTCATCGACCGAGCGTGTCTCTTTGGGAAGCACCAGTCAGTTTGTTCTAAGGTAAGATGCCTTACGCCATTACTTAATCGTGATGTTGCTCTGGTTGAGAATGTGAAATTCTCTTCAGGGAAACTAAGTGTGGAACACTTGGAATTTGTGGCAAGGCCACATGTGACCTTGTATATGCGAGGCGGTGCATGTACAAGTAGCTTGTGAGTTGAGTGGTCTCCATGACTCTAGGATCTTATGTTGATTATTGATATGCGTCATGAGTAGTTGGCATGTTAACACCATGGATAGTGTTAAGCATGAAATAAGTACGATGAACCGTGGTAATATATCAATGTTATTTCACCTTTGACTGACTCTCGATTTTACAGATATCATTGAGATTGAGGTATACCATTACTACCATTACTTAGAGTTTCTGGTTTATTATGTTATTTAATTTGAAAATTTTGCAGGTGTACGTGAACTAAGGTACGCTATTATGTGAATGAGTATGTTAACTAACATGTATTGGTTGAAATCAACTTGATTATGATTATAATTTCATACTGTGAAATGAATATGAAGTTACTTTGAGGATATTGATTGTAAATTGTAAGTCTAGTTATGGTTAGAGTCATGGAATATGACCAAACTCACTCAAGTCTGGTGTGCATTAGAGTTTGTGGGGTAGGTCACCTCTTATGAGGGAGTGACTGATGATCCCAGAGAATCGGATGACATCTTGATGTCATTGTGAACTTCGAGTTTTGTCGGTGACCTCTTTGTTTGGGGGTGCACTTCTTGAGATCGAGACTTTGAGAATCGAGAACGAGATGCTGGAGAAGAACCAGGACAGTGTGTCTTGGAATGAGGAAGGGCATTGTTGATGCGTGTCCTTTGTCATTATGCCAAATAGTGCAGATTGAACACCAGGAGCTGTTGGTAAGTTTCAACCTCTTGAGGTACCGCAGTGGAAGTGGGAAAGTATTTCCATGAACTTCGTGGTAGGTTTTGCCTAAGACTCAGGCTAGTCTTGACTCTATTTGGGTCATTGTGGACAAATTGTCAAAGTCTGCCCAATTTCTTCCGGTAAAGGTGAGCTTCTAGTCAAAGTAGTTGGCCAAACTGTTGTTCGTGAGATCGTGAGGCTTCACGAGGCGCCTGAGAGTATCATCAGTGATAGGGACCCGAAGTTCACATCTCGGTTCGGGGAGGGGCTGTAGAGAGCTTTTGGGACTCATTTGCTACTAAGTACAACCTATCACCCTCAGACTGCTGGACAGACTGAGCGGACCATCCAAATCTTGAAGGTCATGTCGAGGGCTTGCATCTTGGTGCAGGGCCCAACATGGGATAGGAACCTGGCATCGGTTGAGTTTGTGTGCAATTGTGTTTTCCTTGCTAGCCTGAGCATGGAACCCTACGAGGCGCTGTTGGTATGAGGTGTAGAACTCCTACCTGTTGGACTGAGGTTGGAAATAAATAATTGTTTGGATCGGACCTTGTCCAATTTACCACCAGCCGATTCAGATAAGCAGAGGAAAGCTGAAGCCAGCGCAGAGTCGCCAGGAGAACTACGTTGATGTTAAGCTTCGTCCACTGGAGTTCAGTAAGGGTGAGCACGTGTTTGTGAAACTTTCACTGTCACCGGTGTTGTTCGGGCACTCGGAGTGAAGAAGCCGAGCTGCGATTCATAGGGCCATACCAGTTACGTGGTAGAGTAGGACCTGTTGCCTACCGGCTTGCCTTGTCTCTGAACTTGGCCAACACCCACGACGTGTTTCACGTGTCTCAATTTTGCAAGTTTGTGGCTGATCCTTCGTACGTGGTGCAACCGGATGTTGTGGGGGTTCAGGAGAACTTGAAGACTCCCGTCGGACCACTCAAGATTCTCAATCGTTGCGAGAAGCCGCTGAGGAGCAAGATCATTTTGATGGTCAAAGTACGACGAACGGGCAGAATTCCTGAAGGATAATTCTAGGAGCGAGAGGACGAGCTTCTCCATCAGTACTTCGTACTTCGAGACAGATATGTTTCTGATTTTGAGGACAAAATCCTTAAAAAGGTGGGGTGAATGTAAGAACCTGCACCGTTAATTAAGGAGATTAATTAATTAAATGTGATAATTAGGAAATAATTCTATAATTGACCCTAATAATTATTATGAGGCTCTAATAATTATAGTAAGTGGGTAATAATGCTCAAAGTCGCTTTTCGGATGAAAAGTGCAGATACCGGTTCTGCTACCCGGTATAAATGCGTACCGGTAAAATATCCTGGAAAATTATAATAAGTGCATGAATATTCCTAGAATATTATATAGGACATGTAAAACAAGTTTCATGTCAAAGTAATGAGAACTAGTGCCAGAACTGATACTGGCTATGGAAATAATCCATAGCTCTAAGAATACAATCATGAGCCTAAATAAATACATATAATAATCTCCATAAAATAATTAAGCGTGTTATCAAGTCTACATGCCAACATCAAATCTAAACATAATATAAAATCATCAGTTGCATCATCAACTACTCCAATGCGGGGGCCTTGCCCCTAGAAGTATCACCACTACTCTAGGTACCTAAAATGATGTCCCAAAACGGGGTGAGATAACAACATCTCAGTAAGCTCAAGGTTCATAGAGGATCCTATAACCCCTGAGCCCACTTCCTACATGACAAGTCAGATATAAAACATATAATATAGACATACAGCATAAACATGGCATCATCATATCATCCTTGTGTAACCCCAGGTCAAAGCCATAGACGGTTACACATGTGTGACTTCCAGGGTCAAGCCATAAACAGTCAACACAACCTCAGTATGAAATAGCTCCCAGAGTCAAGTCATAGGCAGCCTACATACCATGATCACTGGCCAGGATCCTCATAACATATATCATCAGTGCACCATCATAACATCTATATGAATGTGAATGAATGCACATATACATCATACCATATACTTTCATACAATACAACCATAATACCCACCATCATGGTGGGGCCACAAGAGAGAGGAGTCAACTAGAACTAGGAGCATATCTCACTGAGCTTATCAACAGCCCAACTCTAACAGTCAATACATATGCTCCCGAACACTCTCAAGTGCCAAGCTCTCTAGGCAAACCTAGAGCAGGAATCATTTACATTATTAATACTTAATCACTTAATGATTCCACCTTACATTCTTACATGCCAATAATATGTCCATCACAAGTCTGGATCAATTATTACTTATTATTTATTTTAGTGCATTATTATAAGCCACCACATTCTTTAATTACTTACATAACTTAGAATCCTCTTCTAGGCTCACTTAGGTAACTTAGATTATTTTCAATTGATCCAAGTCATATAATTAATTATTATAAGTTACTAAGGGTTTCCATAAGCCCACTTAACTTAAATATCACTTTTACGATTTTCCCATAACTGACATGCTTATGTTTTCTAGTCACTGAGAGAAACTCACTTGTTATAAAATTCTCATTTATTAGTATGTTATTCTAGTCCCAATTACCTTTCCAACAAGGTATCACATGCCTCGTTTGGAGTTCCCTATCTCCGGTTATCAACATTTGAAGTTGGACAAGCAAAGCTGTTTGCCAACTCCGAACAGGGCCCTAAACATCCTTTACCATTTCTGAGATTCTGTAAAATTTAATAAACCAATTGTTCTCAAAGTTTTATGTAGACAACTAGACACCTTTATCTTTAATTTTACATATTATGAGCCTAATTCGAGTAAGCACGGAGGGAGAAACAATTCATGGAAGTTGCAGCCATGTACAACCCTTACACATGGCCTCCCTGTGCAGTCCTTACTCAAACGAACATACAGAATGGAATACATCTTCAATTGATACCAAATTTTGACACCATATAGCTAACATCTCAAGATTTAATTTGGTATAAGGAACAGACCTATATGACCTCTGTGGAGGGAGATATGCTATCCCCAATTTTGCTAAATATTGGTTACTTAGTCTTAAATGTGTTTACTTAACAAACCTTAATTATTTTTATTATGAACCCTAATTCACATTAATTCTTAGATTTTTCCATTATTAAGTCACATGATGAAATATCCTTAGTCCCATTATGTCATGATACTTAAATTTTACTAATTACTTAATTAGTGTACCTAAACTTTACTTTAGTCCAATTTTAGAGTTAAATCCTTAATTACTTTTGTTAATTAATACTTACCCTTAATTAATCCCCTAATTCATCATCTCCTTAATTTTAACACAACTAAATCCTTATATACTTTATGGGACAGATTTGATGAGCTATTTTAATTAGGATTTTTAGCCGTTATTAATCATGATTAGTGAGTTTTACTTAGAGTTAACTCACCCAATTAATCTTTCTAATCATTTTTCCACACTCAGCAACTTAATCACATTTTTTTTTTCATCAAACCCTATCCTTACATGATATGGCCGAAATGTTCATGGTCCATTTTAGGATTCATAGTCCTCTTTTTATATGAACATCACTCAAAGGTTCAAAGGTGGCTCATTTAGCCATCCAATCCATCATTCCATGTTTCAAAACACACACACACACACTCAAGGATCATCATCAAACCATGACATAATTTTTCTTTTAAACAATATTCCTTAATAATTAAATAACATTGCTTATTTCAATCCTTTAAAGTGATTGTGAGTCAAAAATCTCTAGGTGGCACCCATGGCGGACCCAGAAAACTTTCTTTATGTCCGCACATTTAGTTGCAGGGTTCGGTGCCCTTGAAAAAAAAAATTTGTAAAGAAAATTTAAATTAACACTTGAACCCGCTTATAATCTAGTTGCTTCCATAACAAGCTGCAGGCAATAGTTTGACCAATCATTCACTCTCTAAATCTTATCAATCTTCCAAAATTAATATTAGAATATACTCCAATACATCCATATATCATCATTTTTTTTTGTCCTTAACAAAAATTTCAGTCCCCACTTTAGTCCATTATAAAAAAAACATTAGTCACCTGGTCCCTATGAATATCAAAGTGGATCCATTTTGATCTTTTTGAGGGATTAATGTAGGTCTTTTTTGAATTTGTGAGAGACCATAATTTTACCTAAATTGATCCACTTTGAATTTTTTAAGGAAATCGAGACTAATTTTTTTGTAAGAGATTAAAATGGGGATCATGTTTTTTTGTTAGGGACTTAAAAGAGTATTTACTCCTAATATAAATATTGAATCAAGAGAAAAATAAGTACCTCCAACGAAGAAGAAGAAAAAAAAAAGTAAAAAACTAAGTTGAAATTTTTTATGTACGCATCGGCGGACATTTGCCCCAAATCCGCCGGTGGGTGGTACCAACTATAATAAGTGGAAAGAAAGCCTTAATAAATATGCATATTATAAATAAAATATAAAAAATAACCTAATTAAAAATAAAATAATCAAATAACACAGAAATTTATATTCTGTAATTCTAATCTATTGAATTTGAATCCTAAGAAATCACTGACCTGTAAAAAAAATTAAACAATTTGAAAAATTCTAAACTATACTACCCTATATATATATATATATATATATATATATATATATATATATATATATATATATATATATATATATATATATATTATATTCCAAACTTTATAAGAAGGCCAGCAAAAGAAAAATACGATATTCTTTTCTGGACAAAGTAACATAATTAGATCTAAATTAAAAATAAATTAATTTGAAAAGAATTAAATTAAAATAACAAACAAAGCTACATACATTTTATTTAATTATTACTTTGAAAGCTGTTGAAAAAGAGATCGGATCAAGTGTGCCTATGAAGAAATTAATGCAGCTACGAACTAAAGAAAAATATAACGTAACGGATCAACTCGATCATCAAAAAAAAAAGATAGTTACTAGATGAATATTTATCAATAATTTTTATATCTAAACTTCATATTAGATTGTAAATAATTTTTGCTAGTCTTTTAGCACTAAAAAATAAATAAAAGCTACATACCATAAATGTTTTCGTTAGTACCATGGCAAGTAATCGTATATTCAATAAGTTCTGGCAAGTAATAACTTCAGACACAGTGAAATTTTTTTTTTTTTTTTTTAGTACATAGACACAGTGAACTTCTATCAATACGTTTCATGCCCAATTTAATTTCATTTGGAGAATTATGAGAAATTACATTCTGGTCGTATTTAAAGTCATTAATTTACTTGTGCCCACATAATAGCTAATTATGTGATGACTTTTACGTAATTAATCAATCAAATTTATATTTTGCAAAAAATTTTTAACAAATTTTAAAAATCCTTCAGTTATACCAATCAAACGAAGGCAATTGTTGCACCAAAATATTTTCTATTCTTCTTACACATGTATACATCACAAAGCCTAGCTATATATACATGATCATAACCACACAAACATATATAAAAACATTCTAATGTAATCTTATACTAGAATTGAGAAGCAAGCAAAGACTCCATCACTTTGTTTACATGATTTGCCACAGTAAACCCACTACAAAAAAAAACTAATATATATAAAGACATTATTGCTTTAATAAATTTCTTGCACCTTTATCTTTTTTTAATCAAGATGGAAACATATCGACAAAAACATAGGGAATCTGTACGGATGACCAGCATTTAGTGCAAGTTGCGAACCGCTATTGAATAGTTCTTCTCATATGTGTATCTCCCTGCCAAATTATGGAGCAGATCCTAGCTACTATTACAGAGGCAACTCTTTTTTATCTTTTTTAACTTCCATTTTTTTGTCTATACACTTTCAAAATATCATTATTCACTTAAATTTAATAAAAAAACTAATAGACAAGGGGAATTATATATATATATATATATATATATATATATATATATATATATAGGGTTTATCATCTATTATTTAACATGACCACAAAAATTTTCCTACACACACAACATTTTGTGGGCCCGCAGTAAAAAAAAAAAACAAAAAACTGACACGCAAAACAAATTTCTATAACATAACACAATCATTTTTCCTACAACATAACTCTTATAAAACCCATATATATATATATATATATATATATATATATATATATATATATATATATATATATATATATATATGAAAGAACTAACAATTTTATTTTTTGTCACCAACACATGAATGACATTTTAAAAACTGAATTACCTGCTCTCTTTCATTTTCCTTCTTTTCTCTTACCATATGCTCAAAATCGAATTTAAGCCATGAGTAATATGGACAGAAAATTCAACCAAATGTGACAATCCTCATTAGCATATATATCAAATTTCTAATGCTAACAAATTATATTCTCTAACTAACTTGATATGGCATACTTGGGTTCAATTAATAATGCATGTATGCCTCTAATCAGCGTATGAAAATTATCAAAAAAAAAAAAAAAAAAGAACATGTCACTTTCTTCAACATATAATAAACTAATTAAACAAAGTAACTAAGCAAATAACAGAAGATTGTGTGTCACAAAATACAGTATCTTTTGTATTAACTAAAATGGTTTATAGAAGTCTTAAATTATCTGTACAAAACACCGATATCTGGGCCAGACTCATTTGTTAGCGTTCACTGACTGTAGTCACCTATAAAAAACTTATACCAATCCAAAGATAATACTCAATTGGATGTGTATTTTGAACTACATTGATATATATATATATATATATACAAGATTAGTATACCAATCCCATCTCTGGATTCTCTTTATTATTGATCATATATATAAACAGGATGTAAAACTTGAATCATCACAAAAAAATAAATATTATATGACTGTTAATATGAATATCAAGAATAAAATATCACAAAGTCACTAATCATTGATTACCTACAAAGCTATTGAGAATTTTAATTTTTAAAAACCACATAATTAAGTCTTTTTAATCTTAATATTCACATAAGATTTAGAATTAGCGTTCTAGACCTAAACAATGATCCCAAAACCTTTCGGAGAAATTATCCTTATACATTGCCAGTAAATTAAACTCCTTCATAAATAAAGAGTTACGCCTCACCGGTAACTATTTTGAAACCCTAATTTCTCTAGCTCTCAATATATATATATATATATATATATGAGATATATTTTTCTTATGTTGTAGGAAAAAAATTACCTCATGTTATAGAAATAAAAGTATGACTGAGACCCATATATAAGAGGAGAGAGAGAAAAGAGTGGTGGGACCCAACCCCTTTTTGTGTGTGTAGGAAAGTTGCTTATCTCATGTAAAATGAGATAAACATAACCCTATATATATATATACACACCATTCCTTTGGCTTGTGCAGTTGTCTCTTCCATAAACACTGCTATAAGTTCAAGATGTAACATTAATTACAATCAACTTGGATCATACAATTATTCACTTTTCCTATGTTAATTAATCTATCAAATTCCAAGTTTGTTATAAGAAAATGAACCAATAGCATCACTATATTAAGGGGTTGATAAATTACCTACCGAGTGCAGTCTCTTCAGTTATTTATACTCCCGCTAAAACAGGAGAAGTTATCAGAAATTCAAGAGAGAAAGAGAGAGAAAGACTAGTTTTTGAGGTGCACAAACTCCAAAGAAATACTTATAGCTCATGATGCTACCAATGGCATGACAGTTTGTAACACTGTCCAGTCTCACTATCTACAGTTTATATATTTATGAATGAAAACAACATGAAAACTCTGAACTCAACGCTCGACACAGCAAATAAAGCTACCAGAATGGCCCCCTTCCTATCTGCAAAACCCCAAACACAAAAACAAATGAAAAAAATAAAATAAAATTTATAATATATGCTATAAACCAATGGTTTATTAAATGATGTTTGCAAAACGTTACAAATAATTAAAGTAAGGGAGAAAAAAAAAAAAACAAAAAAAACACAAAGTGATTGCATTTTACCGCATCCAAAGAAGACATGGAACATGATCTGCAAATCCATTACTCATCATAAATGATCCACCTTCAAGTACATACATATTTATTACAACTTGGACGGTGTATAGGTCACACAACACAAAACCCTCTTCTTCACATACATTTTACTGCCACTACTGTTACTTAAAATTACTCTATCACTGCTACTTCTACCAGTAATGCTGCAGTTTGTTTCCATTCCACATTTTTTTGAATCAGGTTCCACACACAGGGCAAATCTTATATTGCAGTAACCCCATGTCAATTCACAAATTCTGCATCACAACAAAATATATAGAATTAAAAAAAAATACACGTATATATGTTATTTAGGTTATGCTAATGCAATGCTATGCATAACAAGGCAATTAAACTGCTAGCATATCAAAATCGAGAGAGTCTTTAAAACTCTACAAAGGGCAAAAGGGGAACCCCATATTGCTAAGACTTCTCTACATTCAAGGATAAAAATGATGTTCAATTGTACATAATCTTATCTTATATTTTTGTAAAGTGATTATTTTTCAAATTCGAACCCATCACCTTCGAGTCAGGTGCTCAAGGCTTATCCTCTCAAGTCTTTAAGACTATATTATATATAAAAGGGCCGACCCAGTTCAATACTCACTCGTGAGTGTTTGGGGAAGGACATACGAGTCAAGCCTTATCTCCGTTTTTGCGGAGAGGCCGAGTCGAAGCCGGGACCTTAGATATCACGGTAAGCATGCTTACCATTGAGCCAACCCGACCTTTTTTAAGACTATATTATATATAAACTTAAATAATATATAGTATATAAGTAGATAGAATTTTGGCTCTATGTATAGTGCAGGTAGTTGTGGTTGTCACCTTACTACTAACTTGTTGCATTTGATGGTGGCAATGCAGGTGGTGGTGGTAGAGGCTGAGGAGGACGCTTGCGCTTCTTTTTCTCATAACTAATTCCTCTTGCTTTGGCTTGTGAATCACGAACTTCACGAAGGTAAAGCCTCACAGCACGAGCACCAAAAGGGTTAGCCTCTGGTTTCCCTCCATTTTCTTCAAAAGCAGCTCTGAGGCGACCAATGAGTGCATCAAGGCTACCCCATGCTTGGCGTAAAGGACAAGGACATGGTGCAGGTGGGTTTGGGTGTCCAAAGAAGGGACAAAGTTGTGTGTGAACCTTGGTTTTCCCAAACTGGTCAAGGTACCTTAAGAACTCAAGAACATGAGCACCACTACAACGAGAGAGGGATAGTGGGGGTCTATGGTTACGAAGGTACTGGCCAAAAGTGTTCCAATCTCTGCGCTTTTGGTTCTCATAGCGGCTTGGAGTTGATGGTGGTGATGTTGATGTTGTTGTTGTTGATGATGATGATGAGGCTGAAGCTATGGTCATGGATGTTGTCAAATTGGAGCTGTTCCCTCCTATGTTTGTGATGGGGTTGATGCTTGTGTTGTCTTTGTTTGATGAGGATTCAAATTCTTGAAAAGAATTCATGATTACCACTGTTTCTGATATACCAAGATTGGATCTTCAAAGGGTTTTTTTTTTTTTTTTTTTTTTCAAATTTTCTAACTTGAGGGTCTTAAAGAAAGTTCAGTTACTGGGATTGAGAAGGTGAAAGAGAAGGGAAATCAGAAAAGAAAGAGTTAACAAAAATAAAAATAAAAAACCTTGATCTGATTTCAAGACAGAGAGAGAGAGATGGGGTTTGAAGTTTGAAGGAAGATGGTAGAGTTGGAATAATGTTATAAGAGAGAGAGAGAGAGTGTGAGTGTGTGTGAAAGGGTAGGGTAAAAGAACAGTGGAGACTATATGCTGTTTTTCCTATGAGTGTTGCTTCAATTCCTTTGGTTTTTGTTAACTCCTAGAATACTTTGAAAGTGTTTGTAACGTTAGGTGCTTTTTGTTAACCCTGTTTTTCTGAAAACAATTTTAGGAATTGGCAGATTTTATTTCCGGAAAAAGGGAAGCAACTGAGTTCCTATGACCCTATCACAATGCCAAAGCAAATGGAGAAAAGATAGAAGGGTGTTATTGAGAAAGAAAGAAACTGTGTTTTGGCCTTTAGGGCTTTTGTGGAAATGAAAATAGGTTGATAGTGACAGTGAAAGATGACTGATGCAGACAGCATAAAGCTTATGGGTAAAAAAAAAATAAGGGAATAACATGATTTTGTTGCTTCTCTCTTTTGTGTTGATTGACAACACCTTTTTTGAAATGACCCCTTTGCCCTTCCCTGTCTGATATGACCAACTTTACTTCATTATCAACCAGAGTTGAAGCACACATGCACAGTAGGGTTTTGCAAACTAAACATCATGCTGTGGTTACTTTTTGAGAAGTGCTAATCCCCAGAGATCTATGTTGCAGATTATAATGATTTCAATACAATCATGAAATCATTGACTGCAAAGGCTTCAATTAAATTAACTACCTAATTGTAAAAGAAATCATTTTATGGGCAACTCTAAAAAATGTTAAAAAAAAAATTACTGGTGATTGAAGAGAAGGGTTTTGGTGCAGGGGAGCATCAAATTTTAAGTGATCCAAACTAATAAAAATGTGACAACTAATTAAGAGAGATGAGAGAAAAGAGAGTAATTTTTTTTTTTTTACACAAGTGTCAATCTATCAATGGAAGGAACACGTGGGACATGATCATTAAATTTTTTTTCCGTGATTCAAAAAAACTAGTATGTGCAATATTTACACTTTAAACTTAAAAGGACTCTAGCCTAAATGTATATATTATAAATATATTGTATAAAATCATTAAAAGCTCATCACTTTCTAATTTGAGCTGTTAAGCAGTGTTTTAAAACCTCACCCCGTTCCCCGAGTTGACCCGGGTCAACCCTGAGCCCTCCCCTCTGAGGGACTCGTGTCACAAGTTGGACCTTATATGCATATCGACCCCTCCGACTCCTAAAAATCCAGCCGAGTTTCAGTAACTCCCGGGTCAGAGTGGTCAAAAGGGATCACTGCATGTTTTTTTTTTTTTTAATTTTTATTCATGAAACAACATTATTTTATTAAAAAAAAATGCTTGCAAACCTAAATCTAATCGTTCTCTTCTCTCTTAGTGACCTAGACATCTTCAATCTTCACCTCACTTTTGTGAATCTTCTAGAAAAGATAAGAATATTACCCATTTAAATGAAATCCTTACGGTCATCGATGGAAAACAAAAAATCATTCTTACTTCCTTTAAATTTTCCTTTGTCAGGGACCTTCTCAAAAGAGGTAGAACCAAATCAGTGTGGTTGTCTAATATTGACTTGTGGTTGTAATTGGTGAATTAAAAAGTTAAGTATATTTTGAATCTTTGATGATTGGTGGTTTATTTTTTAATATTTTCATATAGGATATATATATATATATATATATATATATATATATATATATATATATATATATTAATATATAAAATCGGGTCAGCGTAGTGACTCCGTGACCCCCGATTGAACCTGTGACCCCTGACCTCGGCCGG
The DNA here is from genome assembly GCA_032173675.1 of Gastrolobium villosum. Lineage (NCBI taxonomy): Eukaryota > Viridiplantae > Streptophyta > Magnoliopsida > Fabales > Fabaceae > Gastrolobium > Gastrolobium villosum. The sequence continues at coordinate 23,909 of JAVKPL010001440.1, read as the reverse complement.
GTCGAGTTTTTAAACACTGATGTTAAGTGAAATGATTGTTTATCATTATTAATAAACTTGTTTTGTATCATATATAAATTAAAATACATTCAAAAAACAAATTCCGTGATACTACAGTTTCATTAAATATAATAAATTTATTAAACAACTAGACACAGTACATAGAATACAAAGACTTATAACAATAAGTGCAATATTGAGTGGACATACAATTCCAATAAACTAGTTAATATCTCCATGTGATATATACAATATTCTATTCAAATAATATTAACTTAGTCGAATAATTTTCCTCAGAATGAAACTTACTCATTGACCAAGTAACGAATAAAAATATTGTTGGAAACATGCATGTGTGCATGCTCACTTCAAATAAAAAGAGAAAAAAGAAATCCATAATGATCTCCTTAAAATTGGGGGGAAGTAGCTATGACAAAAGACTAATTAATTATATCAATTTTCTTTGTTGAGTTTAGGATATGTTAAATTCGTTACAAATTATATAGTTCTTCCATGCATTATTAAGTCCTCGCTTTTTGTATTGCACCTTCATTATCCTTAGTTTTGCTCAATATATTTGAAAGTTTTAATCTTTCATAAGAATAAAGAATGAGATGGAGATGAATCATCTGCATCAAGGGTAAGTTGTCTTAATTTTGTTACAATGTGGGTCGTATGCCATGACTAAGAACCCTAATCCCTTGATTTTCATGTTAATATGTTATGACTTAGATAAACGATGTAACTACAATGAATCTAAGTCATGAGTACTATAACACCTCTTATTTCTCAAATGTAAAATTTTATATGAAAATGTGGATTAAAGGGTAGGATTAGTGAAAATCCTGAAATTATGGCCAAAGTACGTAAATAGGGAAAAATGGTAATTTATGAAACACGTAACCCTAGCATGAAAAATTGAGTAGAAGGTCTCAAATGGTAAAAATAAGGCCGGAATAGATTTATAACGAAAAGTCAAGTGGATAGGCAAGTTTCGGAAAATACGATGAATAGTGATTTTACCGATATAAAATACTGCGGTATAATTGTACCGATAAGCGTGAAAATATGATTAGTATTTTTAGGAAATAAAAATATGACGTGAGCGAGAAAAATACGTAGGTTATGAATATGTGAAATGGATGATTTAAGAAAATGAAATGACATGTGAGACCCACTTAAGTGATTTAAGTGGGTGGAAAGCCAAAAGTGACACAAAAACCTGATTTTCTCTCTCCTCTTCTCCTTCTTCAAGTCGAGCATATGGCCTTGGAAGGGGGTTTTGGTTCTTTGAAATTATAACTCTTTTTCTAGACATTTTTGAGATAAACTCTCAACTACAAAGTTGTTCCCCTTGAGATTGTGAGTGACTTTCATGTAGAGTACACCTTGAGGGGATCATTGTGTGAGGAGATACACCCCAAAATCAGCCACGTAAATTTATGAAGTTTGGGGAATTTTTGGTGACTTTTGTGTCGAACCATTGGTTGGAGATCACTCCCTTGGACCATTGGAGGCTATTGGTGGTAAGTTTTTCCACTCTGTTTGAGTTTTCATGGAGATCATAAAATTGATGAGTTTTGATTATGTAAGTTGAGTTGTGATAGTTAGGAGCATTAAATGATATGTCTCATTTGGAATTAAATGCTTAGAATGATAAATGATGATGATTGGTGCAATAAAGGTAATTCCTCCAAATCTTGAAAGCAAAAACAATAGCAGCCAACTCCAAATCATGAGTCGAGTAGTTCTCCTCATGAGGCTTCAACTGCCTCGAAGCATAAGCAACAACTCTGCCAGTCTGCATCAAAAGACAAGTGTAACACCCCGTGTATACTTGGTTTGTTAACATATCATCGTATTAAGCCATGCTTAATTTAAAATGCGGAATATCTTTTTCTGTTCAATTATGACGTCATTATTCTTAGTCAAGTTGATTACTTAATCAATTTTCATAAAACATTGCCTGTAAGATATTGCAAGAGACAACTAACTGAAATACCTCATAATATAAATAACAGTGAGTATCTAAAATCATGGAACTACAAAACGTAGTCCGGACATAATCCTGATACATTATTACAACTCGAGTCTAAAATAAGACATAGTCAAATCAATGCGGCATGGACAATCCCCATGCTCACCAAATAAGGCAACAAAACCCAACAACAGTCTTAACAACGACAACATAATATTAACCGAAGCTAAAAGCATAATAGCAAAAGGCATAATCCTGCATTCAAACATGTCAGCAATACACAGCAATATCAACTAAGCTCCGGCCTCCTGCCGCTGGAGGTCTCAACCCCTGCATTACCTGAACCTGAAATGGTGCCCCAAACGTGGGGTGAGATCTCTAAAAAGAAATCTCAGTAAGACAAGGGGTCCTCAAGAATCTTCCACCCCAAGCTCACTTACATGTACAATATAAGTTATAAAACAGTTTACACAATATATATAAGTTCCAAATCAGTGAAATGCACAGATAATCATGTCATGTGTGTCAATATAATCTACTGGCTAGAGAAATGCAGGAATACGTCTATTACCTACATATAGTGCAAGACGCTACTTGCATCCACCCCAGTCTCACCATCGTGTATGACGCTACATACTCAGGTTTACCGTCAAAGTGGGACAATACATGCATATTATAAGGCCCTTACACATAACAGTTCAATAACATTCCAATCATAAAGCATGAAAACATAGCATGCATATAAACCATTCCCCCATAGGACATGGTGGAACCAACAATGGCTAAACCGAGGACACGAAAGCTTACCTTGCAAGCTAGCTATCCAAAAACAAGGTCCCCACCAGTTCAAAGTCCACAAACAATGTCACCCTCCCCAGTACGCATCCAAGGGAGTTGTCTGCTAAGTGGATTAGAGTCGTAACGAAATTAAATAAATTATTGAACTGTATTTTTAAGTCATGAAATAAAATCATATGATGAAATCTGGCTGAGCATGAAAAATAGGGTGAAACTTCATTAAAAACACCATTTGCTGAAATAGTAATTTTCCAGAAAAACCTTGCTACATTGTAAAATTCATATCAAGTCGAATTCAAAAGCTTAAAAAAGATCTTCTTTGACGCAAGAAAACTAGACGTCCGGGGCTTTACGTGCATATAGAAATTATTTAGTTCGGAGGTGTCTAGCTCCCGAAACAGAACTTGCAAGGTAAGAGATAAATCAGGGAAAACATTCCAAAACTACCTGACTTGCATAAATCATAAAAATCCGTGCTTACATGATGTGGATAGAAAATTTATATAATATGAAACTAGACATTTGGGGCTTCGCGTGCATATAAATTAGATGTAAATCAGAGGTCTGTAGCCCCAGATACAGAACTCGTAAGGTGCTCACTAAATCAGTTTAAAGAAAATCCGAATTTAAAAACAAACAGAATTATTTTCGCAAATGAGTTCAAAATTACACAATGTACAATAGTACATGAAATTCCAAAATACAGCAAGATAAGATATGTCCCAACATTTTTCCAATCTCCCAAAAATATTACACCAACGTCAAATATTTCATGCGCATTCAACAGAATCAGCAAACAGACAGCAGAAATTCCATCAGCGGAATGTAAACAGAATATCCCCAATACAAGTACATCATCAAATGCTTTTTCGTACTCCTGCAATTTATAAAAATTGAGCCCCAAAAGGGATGAGAAGAATCTCAGTAGTGTGATAGCAAAACCAGTATTGCCACAATATCAGTCTAGGTACAAAATTCTAAAACAGTCGCATCAACATTTAAATTCAGAACAGATGCAAAAACAGAATCAGAGTGCGTATATAATGCCAGAGTACTAATCAGATTGTGTATATAACGCCAGACTAATGTACGTTCATAGCACTGCAGTGCACGTACAACTAACACAGTAGAGATTCCAATTTGGCTCCATCAGAGGGGAATTCCAACTGTGACCTATGCGGACTGAAGCCAAGTGTCCCATACCCTAGTACCTGAGGGATGCCTATATGATGCGTGCTCAGACATATGCTTATTATTATCAATATTTTGATTTTCAAAGCTGCATGTATATGGGTGCATGAGATGTTATGCTTTGCTTCACACACACATGATCAAATGCAAGGTTATGATGTTTATGACTAATATCATAATTCAGAATCAGAAATCATAGCTCACATGTCTATGACACCAAACTTCTAAGCAGAACATATCTCCACAAAAATCGGAGTTTCAACAAGTCATATTTTGATTCAGAGTACTAATATTTCCAAACAGAATTTCCATCATGTCAAGTCCAAGTGCAGATTCGAAATAATATTGAGCAGAATACAAATCCAGTGCACATGTGAGCAACATATCAAAATTCCATACACTAGCTAATAGTCACAATAGGTAATGCCACCAAACACTTACCTCGGTGCGTACAATCTTTTAATCTAAGATCACCAAACAGTTCCACATTTTTAAGATCGTGCGCACCTAACAAATATATGTACCAAATCAGAATTTATGACATAATTTTCCTATACATTACATAGTTTCCCATTGTCCTATATCCTTGCTTTACAATCGGTTCCCCTGTTCCTTTATTAACATATTTTTCGGACTGAAGGTTTATTTTACCAATACATAGCAAGTGACAAAAACCTGAGAGTCTAATGTACATACCGGTTCTGTTTTATAACTATCATCTATTTACGTCACTTAAGCATGAACTGGCAGATTATTAACATATCGTTTTCATCATTCAGTCACATATAAAGCCTATTGGCTTTTTCTAATACGAGGAACAGTCCAACTAAAACCAAGGGAAACTATTTCCAAGCTCACAAAGTTGATTATTAAGGCTTGCATACAACCCATTCAAGGCTGTATGAATGAACAGAAAGGGTGAAGGGGAATGACCAGAAAATACATCTTCCTAGAATACCCAAATAGTCCAAACAGAGAGGAGTAATAGACGTTTAAGGTTCGGTTCTTACCTCCTTACATGTATATCCAAGCTCGCCATTCAGTCAAGGAATAGACACCAATTTCTTTCTAGGATCCTCATGCTCCTATTACCCAAAAACCGAAATAAAGACAACATAAGGGAACAGACCACCCATACCCTCATGCGCATAAGTCAAGGAGTGGCAAGATGGGGAGATAATCACGGTTTCTTGCATGTAAGGGAAAATATGGGTCAGCACTTAAATTTGGTGACCTTCCTTGCAAGGGGTCGAATCCTCAGCTGTAAGCAAGGGAAGATCCATAAAGAAACTGAAAGGGAAAACGGGGAGACATGGATGTAGGGGAAACGCCACATCTCCTTAAATGAAAGTGCTCAGCCGAACAAGGAGTGGGGAGGGAATGGATGTAGTCTTGTGTTCCGGTCTGCATGCAAATGAACCTCCTCACCACTCTGCAAACAAGTGATTCTCCTCATCCAACCGAAGGAAGAAGGATGAACCACAAAAATGAATTCATTAAACTTACACCACTGAAGCTCCCAAGAGTTTAATCTTTAGAGGGATCGAGACTTACCTTAGATACCATTCCACACATGCAAAGCTCCTAGTCCCATAAAGCTTCGGTTTTTAATCCACTATCTCCTCCAACCGGTGACCGAGAGGGTGAAGGTGGCGAAAGTTTAATGGCTTCAACTATGAGGAAGTGTCGGCCGAAGAACTAAGATACTGACCACTGACTTGGGGGCTTGCATGCAAGAAAGAGTTAGAAATTTCCATGATGGTGGTAGATAGGCTTTGGCTTGCAAGAAATGGCACCAAAGGGGAAAGTCTCCTTACATGTACGGTGATTGGAGTAGAAGAGATTGACAGACTTTACTAGGATGAAAAGGTCACATGTGTTTATCATCAACAGGGATTTGGTCTATCCCTTTTAAGCACACAAGGAGATACTAGGTAGTGAGGGATAGTTGGTTTGCAGTTTGGAGAGGGAATTTAGGTGATGCAATTCTAGTCATAAAGGCACACACTCACACCATCGGTTTATGGCTACTCTCCCTAAGCATATCATGAGTCAAGATAGGACTGGACATGTGTGTACTCCTTGACCAATCAAAAGCAAGTGTGCAGATTTTGTGTGGATAAACTAATGAGTCATGGTTAGGATATGTTTAGGCTGACTACAATCTTCACCCCAGGGTCTTGGGTCGCAACCCATAGAGCTATATGGGTTCCAAATTAACTTTCTAATAAATCACTTCTCTCAGGTAACCTACTAGTAGCTATTATTTCATGTGTCCACTAGGTAGTCACTAAAGTTTCTACATATCTTGTAATTAAATTACTCCTATCCTTTTTAACTAGTGTTTCCATTTCATAACGTAAGCCCGCACTCATGTTTGTATTATAAATAAATCTCCTAGCCAGATCACAATATGTTTGGACCAAAACAATATCAACATTCATACTCTACAAACATATAACATAAAGACTATGCCTTTCCGTTATGATTTACGTCTTGAGGCTTACTACAAAGCCTTAAGCCCTTAAACACTTAGTGTCTGACTTAACAAGTCATTACAGAAGCTACACTGACTAATCATGGGTCCACCAACCCAGAATAGCAATCTGTATGAACAATATCATCACTGTACCCGAAAACCTAGAATATTCGGATATATGTCGGGGCCATATCCGAATATCAGTATCCGGATATCAGAGACCCCATATCCGGATATCAATATCCGGATATCATAACCGGATATCATATCCGGATATTTCGCGACAGAATGTAGTTTCTGCATTTCACGATGATATCCAAAAAAGGTCCAACTTTGACCAATTCTAAACATTAAAGCATGCATCTCTAATCTCATTTAGGTTATCTAACACGTTGGTTTCTTTTTTATCTTATTAAACATGTCAAGACACCACCTTTACCCATTAAAACTCAAGATCAAAGGTTGGGAAGCTTACCTAAGGTTCAAACTCAGAAATGAATGCTCTTGGAGCTCACCACCAAGTCCCCACAGTTCAGACTTGCAAAGAAACGAAAATGACACACCAAGGTTGGTTTTTGATACCAAAAATCACATCTTGGGGCTCCAACACTCAAGGAATGGCTCCTACACCACTCAACCAAGAATTAGCCACAAGATCCCTCACCAACAGTACCCACCACTCAGCAAAGGCTGATCCTTACCCTCACCATACACTCTACTAGGTGTTTGTCAAGTTTAGGAGGAAGGAATCAATGGAAAAGAGGTAACTTGGAGTGTTTTTCATGCAAACAGGACCAAGGGAGAAGGTGACCAGCAAAGAGGCAACACACAGCAGCCACCCCCACGCATATAGGCTGGAGAATCAGCCTAGGGTTGTGTGAAAAGGTCTATTTATAGGCCACTTAAGATTAAACACACAGTATTATCGCTAATTGCTACGCGTAACATTTTAATCCCAAACTTTGGAATCTTAACCTACTCATTTTTCTAAGATTTTTCATATTTTTATTTTATTTTCCGGAGCACCTTTCCGGTACGCGCTTTTCCATAGCCAGTATCAGTTATGGCACAAGTTCTCATTATTTTGACTTGAGACTCGTTTTACTAGTCCAATATAATATTCTAGTAATTATAATGTACTTATTATAATTTTTTGGGATACTTCACCGGTACAAATTTATACCGGGTAGCAGAACCGGTATCTGTTCTTTTCGTCAAAAAAGCGACTTTCAGCATTATTACTCACTTACTATAATTATTAGAGTCTCATAATAATTATTAGGGTCAACTATTGAATTATTTCATAATTTCTCTTAATTAATTAATTAACATCCTTAATTAACGGTGCGGGTTCTTACATTCACCCCACCTTTTTAGGATTTTGTCCTCAAAATCAGAAACATACCTGTCTCAAAGCGCAGAATACTGCTGGAGAAGCTCATCCTCTCGCTTCCAGAAATACCCTTCAGGGATTCTTCCATATCATCGTATTTGACCATTGAAATGATCTTATTCCTCAGCTGCTTCTCGCCACGATCGAGAATCTTGAGTGGTACGACGGGAGATCTTCAGGTTCACTCGAACCTCCACAACGTCCGATTGCACCACGTGCGAAGGATCCGCTACAGACTTGTGAGATTGAGACACGTAAAACACGTCGTGGGTGTTGGCCCAGTTCGTAGATAAGGCAAGCCGGTAGGCAACAGGTCCTACTCTACCACGTAACTAGTATGGCCCGATGAATCACGGGCTCAGCTTCCTCACTCCGAGTGCCCGAACAACACCGGTGACAGTGAAAGTTTCTCAATACGTGCTCACCCTTATTGAACTCCAGTGGACGATGCTTAACATCAACGTAGTTCTCTTGACGACTCTGCGCCTGCTTCATCTTTCCTCTGATCATCTGACTCAGCTGGTGGTAAATTGGACAGGTCCAATCCAAACAATTTTTCATCTCTGACCTCAGACTAACATGTAGGAGTTCAATACCTCCTACCAACAGCTCCTCGTAGGGTTCCATGCCCAGGCTAGCAAGGAGCACACAATAACACAAAAGCTCGACCGATACCATGTTTCTATCCCATGCTGGGCCCTGCTCCAAGGTGCAAGCCCTCGACATGTCCTCCAAGATCTGGATGGTCCGCTCGGTCTGTCCAGCAGTCTGAGAGTGATAGGTTGTACTCAGTAGCAACTGAGTCCCAAAAGCTCTCTGCAGCGCCTCCCCGAACCGAGATGTGAAATTCTGGTCCCTATCACTAATGATATTCTCGGGCACCCCGTGAAGCCTCACGATCTCACGAACAACAGTTTGACCAACTGCTTTAACGAGAAGCTCACCTTTACCGGAAGAAAATGGGCAGACTTTGAAAATCTGTCCACAATGACCCCAATAGAGTCAAGACCAGCCTGAGTGTAACACCCCGTGTTAACCCGATTTGTTAACATACTATCGTGTTAAGCCACGCTTAATAAAATGCGGAATAACTTTTTCTTTAATTCAATTATGACGTCATTAATACTTAGCCAAGTTGATTACTTAATCAATTATCATAAAACATCGCTTGTATGTAAATTGTAAGAAATCTAACTGAAATACCTCATAATATAAATATAAAGTGGGTATCTAAGGTCACAGATCTACAACATGTAGTCCGGACAATATCCTGATACATTATTACAACTTCAAATAAGAGCGAGACATAACCAAGTCGATGTGGCATGGAAAAACCCCATGCTCACCAAATGTATAATAACTGAAGTTAAAAGCATAAAAGCAACAGGCATATCCAGCATCCAACATGTCAACATATACAACAATATCTAACTCAACTCTAGCCTCCTGCCACCCGAGGTCTCAACCCCAGGGTTACCTGAACCTGAAATAAGCGTCCCTAAACGTGGGGTAAGATCTCTAAACAAGAAATCTCAGTAAGACAAGGGGTCCTCAAGGATCTTCCACCCCAAGCTCACTTACATGTGCAATATAAGTTCCAAAAGCAGTTTATCAATATAAGTTCCAAAACTATGCAGTGAAACAGATATTCATGCCATGTGTTTTATCACTATTCTACTGGCCAGAGAAATGCAGGAACACGTCTCTTACCCATATAGTAGTACAAGGAACATCGCTTGCACCTCACCCACAACCTCACCATCTTGTATGTACCACATACTCAGGCTTACCGTATAGGTGGACACCACATGCATATCATAAAGGCACTTAGATGTAACAGCTCAACAGCATTTATCAAGTAACACATGAAAACAATATCATGCATATAAACCATCCCCCATGAGACATGGTGGAACCAACAATGGCAAAGCCGAGGACACGAAAGCTTACCTCGCAAGCTAACTATCCAATGCCAAGAGTCCACATAGCTCAAGTCCAACACACAGCAGAATCACAATCTGTTTTGGACCAGCAATCGTATCAATAACCAAAGCTCATACGTATAAACACAAAGACTACGTTTTCCTTTTACGGTTTATGTCTTAAGGCTTCATACAAAGCCACAAGCCCTTAACCACTTAGGTTCTGACTAAAAAAACTATTTTCAGAAGTACTACTTCATTAAACTAGGCTCCATAAACCCAAACAAGATCTCTGTATGAAAAGTACCTTACTGTTCATCGAAAACCAAGAATATCCGGATATATGTCAGGGGCATATCCGGATATCCTATATCCGGATATCCAGAACCCTATATCCGAATATCAATATCTGGATATCATATCCGAATATTTCGCGACAGAATACAGTTTCTGTATTTCGCAAAGATATCCTTCCAAGGTTCCATTTTTAATCCATTTCAACGTTAAAACATGCATCTTTAAACCCTTCTAGGTCAGTTATCATGTTGGTTATCTGTTTAGCTTGTTAAACATGGCAAGACACAACCTTTAAGTCACTAAAACTCATGATCAGGTTAGTAGCACTTACCCCAAGCTTGAAACTCAGCAAGAAAGGCTCATGGAACTCACCACACTGCCTCTACAGTTCAGGCTACTAAGGAATACAAAAATGGCACCCAAAGGTTGGTTCTTTCTCACCAAAGGTCACCACTTGGACCTCAAAATGCCATGATCATGGCTCTCTCAACCCGACAACCACCAAGTCAGCCCACAACAGGGACTCAGCCCTCAAAACACTCCCTAAACAGTAGCCTCACTCAGCACAAGCTGGACCTCATCCTCACGAAGCACCCACTCTAGTGTTTACAAGATAAAAGAGGAAGAAGAGGTGTCCAAATGCTCACACAAGGGAGGAAGAAGCAATGGAACAGTGCCAAGAAGGGTGGCAGCAGCACAAAGGACCAAAAACTCATGTAGAGGCTGAAATTCGGCCTAAGGTTATGTGCCAAAAGTCGTATATATAGCGATTTAAGTCATTAACACACAATATTAGTTCTAATTGCTATGCTTAGCATTTAATCCCAAAGTTAGGATTATTAAACTACTCATTTTTCTAAGATTTTTCATATTTTTATTTTATTTTTCGGAGCACCTTTCTGGTACGCGCTTTTCCATAGCCAGTATCAGTTATGGCACCAGTTCTCATTATCTTGACTTGAAACTCGTTTTACTAGTCCTATATAATATCCTAGTAATTATCATGTACTTATTATAATTTTCTGGGATACTTCACCAGTATGCATTTATACCGGGTAGCAGAACCGGTATTTGCGCTTTTCGTCCGAAAAACGACTTTCAGCTTTATTTATCACTTACTATAATTATTAGATTCTCATAATAATTATTAGGTTCATTTATGGAATTATTTTTTAATTATCACATTTAATTAATTAATCTCCTTAATTAACGGTGCGGGTTCTTACATTCACCCTACCTTTTTAAGGATTTTGTCCTCAAAATCATAAACATACCTGTCTCGAAAGTCGGGATACTGCCGGAGAAGCTCGTCCTCTCGCTCCCAAGTGCACTCCTCAGGAGTACGTCTCGTCCACTGCACTTCGACCATCGGAATGGTCTTGCTCCTTAGCTGCTTCTCGCCGCGATCAAGAATCTTAAGTGTTCCGACGGGAGTCTTTAGGTTCTCCCGAACCTCCACATCATCCGGTTGCACCACTGCGAAGGATCCGGTATGTACTTCTGAAGCTGAGACACGTGAAACACGTCGTGGATGTTAGCCAAGTTCGGAGGCAAAGCAAACTGGTAGGCAACTGGTCCTACTCTGCCAAGTATCTGGTATGGCCCAATAAATTGCGGGCTCAGTTTCCTCACTCCCAAGGCCCGACCAACACCGGTGACAGGTGAAAGTTTCACAAACACGTGCTCACCCTCACTGAACTCCAGTGGACGATGCTTGACATCATAGTAGCTCTTCTTGCGATTCTGCGCATGCTTCAACTTTTCTCTGATCATCTGGATCTGCTGGGTAGTATCTTCAACAAAGTCCAAACCAAAAAGCTCCTTGTCTCCAACCTCAGACCAACAGGTAGGAGTCCGACACCTCCTACCATACAGTGCTTCGTAGGGCGCCATGCCCAGGCTAGCATGAAAATTGTTGTTGTATGAAAATTCAACCAACGGAAGGTACCTATCCCCTGCTGAACCCTGCTCCAACGTGCAAGCCCTCAACATGTCCTCCAAGGTCTGGATGGTCCGCTCAGTCTGTCCGTCATTCTGAGGGTGATAGGCAGTACTCAATCTCAACTGCGTAACAAAAGCCTCCTGCAGCACCTCCCAGAACCGAGATGTGAACCTCGGGTCCCTATCACTGATGATATTCTCAGGCACCCCGTGAAGCCTCACAATCTCGCGGACATAAAGCTTGGCCAACTGCTCTGTAGTGAAGCTCACCTTCACTGGAAGAAAATGGGTAGACTTCGTCAGTCTGTCCATAATAAACCAAATAGAGTCACAACCCGCCTGAGTCTTCAGCAGTCCCACCACGAAGTCCATGGAAATGCTCTCCCACTTCCACTGTGGTATCTCCAGAGGCTGAAGCTTACCAGACGGTTTCTGGTGCTTAATCTTCTCCTTCTGACATATAAGGCACTTGGACACATAGACCGCTATGTCTTTCTTCATGCCTGGCCACCAAAATTCTCTTTTCAAGTCCTGGTACATTTTTGTAGCACCAGGGTGGATAGTAAACTGACCTTTATGGGCCTCTACCATAACCCCTTCGGTCAACGGACATTGAGGAACCAAAATCCTCTTCTGAAACAACAACAATCAATCATTATTCCAAGACACACTGTCTTGGTTCTTCACATAGTCAAGACACTCTCTTTGCACTTGCGCCTCTTTAATCTTCTCCATCAGCTCATTAATCACTTCTGTTGTTTCCATCTCGAGAAGTGCTCCCCCAAACAAGGAAGTCACTGACAGGTCAAGAAACTTCTTGATCACATCTAGATCACCCATCATCAAACTGGATAGGCTCACGTATTTCCGTCTCAAAGCGTCAGCTACCACATTGGCCTTGCCAGGATGGTACCTCAACTCAAAGTCGTAATTCTTCAAGAATTCCATCCATCTCCTCTGTCTCATGTTCAACTCCTTCTGGTCAAACAGATACTTCAAGCTCTTATGGTCACTAAACATGGCAAACTTCTTGCTAAACAAGTAATGCCTCCATATCTTGAAAGCAAATACAATAGCAGCCAACTCCAAGTCGTGAGTCGGTTAGTTCTCCTCATGAGGTTTCAACTGCCTCGAAGCATAAGCAACAGCTTTACCCTTATGCATCAACACACAGCCTAGCCCCTTCCCAGAGGCATCACAATACAACTCAAACTGCTCCGCAGGATCAGAAAGGACCAACACAGGTGCAGTAGTCAGTCTCTCCTTCAACTCCTGGAAGCACTCATCACACTCATGTGTCCATACAAATGGAGTCTCCTTTCGGGTAAGGCGAGTCAGCGGTAACACCATCTTGGAGAATCCCTCAATGAACCTCCTATAGTACCCAGCCAAATCTAAGAAGCTCCTCACCTCTGTAACCGTCTTGGGCCTCTCCCAATCCATCACGGCCTCAATCTTGTTAGGATCAACTGCAACTCCATCAGTAGAAATCACATGACCCATAAATTCTACCGACTTGAGCCAAAACTCACATTTCGATGGCTTCGCATAAAACATTTTCTCTTTCAGCACTTGCAACACACTCTTCAAGTGCTCAGCATGCTCTTCCTCCGTCTTTTAGTAAATCAAGATGTCGTCAATGAAGACGATCACAAACTGATCCAGGTACGACTGGAAAATCCTGTTCATGTAGTCCATGAACACTGCGGGTGCATTGATGAGTCTGAACGGGATCACCAAATACTCATAATGACCGTATCTCGAACGAAATGCGGTCTTTGGGTCATCCTCCGGCTTTACCCGAATCTGATGGTATCCGGACCAGAGATCAATCTTCGAATACACGCAAGCACCCCTGAGCTGATCCAGCAAATCATCAATGCATGGAAGGGGATACTTGTTCTTGATTGTCACCTTCTTCAACTGCCTGTAGTCGGTTCACAATCGCATAGTCCCATCTTTCTTCTTAACTCTATCTCCCTCTGCGGCGGAAACTCAGGAATCTCCTCGGGAAACACCTCGAGAAATCCCCTCACCACAAGAATGCCAGTGAGATCCTCTTCTGTCCCAATCACCAAACCTCCCAACATCACATAGCCAAGTGCCCCTGCTCTGTAGGCCCTCCTATCCTGCAGGACTGAAATGAACGGCGAGGAACTGGCTGTGGACCCACTCAGAGACATCACCACTCTCTTGGCACAATAATCAATCATTGCACAATTTCTGGACAGGCAATCCATGCCTAGAATAATCTCCAAGTTGGCCATCGAAAATCCTATCAGATCTACCGAGAAATCACGGTCATCCCACTGAAATGCCACATCGCGATGAACAATGGAGGTCAAACATTTTTCTCCGGTGGCGGTGGTCACCCGCATCGGTGGAGAAAGCACAACAATGGGCAACACTAGCCCCAAGGCAATCGGGGTAGCAATGAAAGAATGCGTAGCCCCTGAGTCAAACAACACATCTACAGCAGAGCCACCAATAGTAACGGTACCTCTAACAAGGTTCGGAGCTCTGTCCGACTGCTGGCGGTCCAGTGTATACACGCGACCGGTAGTAGGTGGTACTGTAGGTGCAACTGTCGGTGGAAGGGGAGCCATCTAAAGCGGAACTGCCTGGATTGCAGCAGCTCTCCCCGTGGAATAAGGGAATTCTCTGGAATAGTGGCCCTCCTTGTCACAATGGAAACAGATAAGCAGGCCCGAAGCACATGGCCCAAAATGAGTCTTCTCGCATCCCAAGCATCTGGGAGCAGGAGGTCTAGCTGTACTCTCCTGAGCAGAAGTCCTCTTGAACTGATTCGGCACTTGCCCAACCGCCAACTGCTTCCCTTTACCTTTGTCCTCAAACTTCCTGTCCTTCCAAGAAGTGGAACTACCAGCAACTCTGGTATCAGCAACCTTGGCCCTCTTGGCCTTACACGCGCTGCAAAAATCCTCGATGTCCCGACACTACTGCACAAGTGTCCCGAAATCTCTCGAAGCAGAACCAGCGAGGTGATTAGCAATCTCATCACTAAGTCCCTTGCGGAACTTAGCTGCCAAGAAAACAGAAGTAGGCCTCGCCATCCGAAAATGAGCGAACTTAACCAGCTCATTGAACTTGGCCAGGTACTCGTCAACAAACAACGAGCCCTGAACCAGCCTGTCGAACTCTCCCTGCTTCCTCTCCTGTGCATCATAGGGAAAGTACCGAACCAGAAAATAGTCCTTGAAGAATGGCCACGTCATCCCACGGCCCTGCATCTCAAAAGGGTGAGAGGTGTTCGTCCACCACTCATAGGCATCGCCCTCCAGCATGTACGTGGTGAACATCAGCTTCTGTGGCTCGGTGCACTGCATCACCCTGAATATCTTGTCCAGGGTCTGGAGCCATCTCGCCGCCGCAATGAGATCATAAGACCCATCAAAATTAGGTGGCTTATGCTTACGGAAAGCATTCAGCCGGCGGTCGATCTCGTCACAATCCTCGATAAACACAGGGACGGTCTGCATGGCCCCCGTAAGGTGACTACCCTCACCCATTTGACTCTGGGAGTCATCCTGAAGACTAGGTGGAGGTGGAGGTGGTGGTGGAGGTGGAGGTGGTGGAGGACATATCCAGCAGCAGCAGGACTCGCCCTCAACTCCTCTAACATGACCCTCATCATACTCATGTTCGCCAAACGGTTGGCATCCAATACGTCCTCTGTGGCTTTCCTGTTCGACTCTCTAATGATGTCCAGCATAGCCTGGTTTGCCAATCCCGTCGCCTCCTGGTCGGCTAGTCGAGCTGCCTGCATCTCAGCCAATGCAGCCAGGACAGGATCCGGTTGATCCTCACTAGTACCTTGGTTCCTCCTTGGCTGTACCATGACTCTGCACAAGTTACACAAAGAATGAGTTAATCAGGCCCACGCAATGTGGTCACATATGCATTATCAGAATAAAACCAGTTAGAGAGAACATAAGATAGACACACAACAAAGCATCTTAAGTTATTGCAATACATACAGGCTTTTCCCTAGAAAGTGCTCTGATACCATAAAATGTAGCACCCCGTGTTAACCCGATTTGTTAACATACTATCGTATTAAGCCACGCTTAATAAAATGCGGAATAACTTTTTCTTTAATTCAATTATGACGTCGTTAATACTTAGCCAAGTTGATTACTTAATCAATTATCATAAAACATCGTCTGAATGTAAATTGCAAGATATCTAACTGAAACACCTCATAATATAAATATAAAGTGGGTATCTAGGGTCACGGATCTACAACACGTAGTCCAGAAAATATCCTGATACTTTATTACAATTTCAAATAAGAGCAAGACATAACCAAGTCTATGTGGTATGGATAAACCCCATGCTAAAACCAATAGTATAATAACTGAAGCTAAAACCATAAAAGCAACAGACATATCTAGCATCCAACATGTCAACATATATAGCAATATCTAACTCAACTCTGGCCTCCTGCCACCCGAGGTCTCAACCCCAGGGTTACCTGAACCTGAAATAAGCGTCCCCAAACGTGCGGTGAGATCTCTAAACAAGAAATCTCAGTAAGACAAGGGGTCCTCAAGGATCTTCCACCCCAAGCTCACTTACATGTGCAATATAAGTTCCAAAAGCAGTTTATCAATATAAGTTCCAAAATTATGCAGTGCAACAGATATTCATGCCATGTGTGTTATCACTATTCTACTGGTCAGAGAAATGCAGGAATACGTCTATTACCCATATAGTAGTACAAGGAACATCGCTTGCACCTCACCCACAGCCTCACCATCTTGTATGTACCACATACTCAGGCTTACCGTATAGGTGGACACCACATGCATATCATAAAGGCACTTACATATAACAGCTCAACAGCATTTATCAAATAATACATTAAAAAACATCATGCATATAAACCATCCCCCATGGGACATGGTGGAACCAACAATGGCAAAGCCGAGGACATGAAAGCTTACCTTGCAAGCTAACTATCCAAAGCCAAGAGTTCACACAGCTCAAGTCCAACACACAGCAGAATCACAATCTGTTTTGTACCAGTAATCGTATCAATAACCAAAGCTCATACGTATAAACACAAAGACTATGTTTTCCTTTTACGGTTTATGTCTTAAGGCTTCACACAAAGCCACAAGCCCTTAACCACTTAGGTTCTGACTTAAACAACTATTTTCAGAAGTACTACTTTATTAAACTAGGGTCCACAAACCCAAACAAGACCTCTGTATGAACAGCACCTTACTGTTCATCGAAAACCCAGAATATCCAGATATATGTCAGGGGCATATCCGGATATCCAGAACCCCATATCCGGATATCCATATCCGGATATCATATCCGGATATTTCGTGACAGAATGCAGTTTCTGCATTTCGCGAAGATATCCTTCCAAGGTTCCATTTTTAATCCATTTCAACGTTAAAGCATGCATCTTTAAACCCTTCTAGGTCAGTTATCATGTTGGTTATCTGTTTAGCTTGTTAAACATGGCAAGACACAACCTTTAAGTCACTAAAACTTATGATCAAGTTAGTAGCACTTACCCCAAGCTTGAAACTCAACAAGAAAGGCTCATGGAGCTCACCACACTACCTTTACAGTTCAGCCTACCAACGAATACGAAAATGGCACCCAAAGGTTGGTTCTTTCTCTCCAAAGGTCACCACTTGGACCTCAAAATGCCATGATCATGGCTCTCTCAACCCCACAACCACCAAGTCAGCCCACAACAAGGACTCAGCCCTCAAAACACTCCCCAAATAGTACCCTCACTCAGCACAAGCTGGACCTCATCCTCACAAAGCACCCACTCTAGTGTTTACAAGATAAAAGAGGAAGAAGAGATGTCCAAATGCTCACACAAGGGAGGAAGAATAGGTGTCCAAATGCTCACACAAGGGAGGAAGAATAAATGGAACAGTGCCAAGAAGGGTGGCAGCAGCACAAGGGACCAAAAACTCACGTAGAGGCTGAAATGCTACCTAGGGTTATGTGCCAAAAGTCGTATATATAGCGGTTTAAGTCATTAACACACAGTATTAGCGCTAATTGCTATACTTAGCATTTTAATCCCAAAATTAAGATTCTTAACCTACTCATTTTTCTAAGATTTGTAATATTTTTTTTTAATTTTTCGGAGCACCTTTCCGGTGGTCATTTTTCCATAGCCAGTATCAGTTCTGGCACAAGTTCTCATTATTTTGAAACTCATTTTACTAGTCCTATATAATATTCTAGTAATTATTATAATTTTCCGAGGTACTTCACCGGTACGCATTTATACCGAGTAGCAGAACCGGTATCTGCGCTTTTCGTCCGAAAAGCGACTTTCAGCATTATTTCTCACTTACTATAATTATTAGAGTCTCATAATAATTATTAGGGTCAATTATGAAATTATTTCCTAATTATCACATTTAATTAATTATTCTCCTTAATTAACGGTGCGGGTTCTTACATTGAGTCTTAGGGAAAACCCACCACGAAGTTCATGGAATACTTTCCCACTTCCACTGCGGTACCTCAAGAGGTTGAAGCTTACGAACAGCTTACGGTGTTCAATCTGCACCACCTGGCAATGACAAAGAACACGCATCAACAATGCCCTTCCTCATTCCAAGACACACTATCCTGGTTCTTCTCTAAAAGTTCATTCTCGACTCTCATAGTCTCGATCTCGAGAAGTGCACCCCCAAACAAAGAGGTCACCGACAAAACTCGAAGTTCACAATGACATCAAGACGTCATCCAATTCTCTGGGATCATCGGTCACTCCCTCAATAGAGGTGACCTATTTGTGAAGGTTTTTAATGAGGCAATCTATTAGCGTATAATTAAGGGTGAACATCCAATGAGGAATAATATATAGCGTGCTAAAGGGGATTAATTATATGGCTCGTTAAGGGGAGATATTTCTCATATGATAACTACAATAAATATTCAAAGGGAGACTTACAAGAATTGCACTCTTTTTTCCCCTTCACCAAGTTTTTATCTCATTGGGTTTTTCTTGTGAAGGTTTTTAATTAGGCAATCTATTAGCGTATGATTAAGGGTGAACATCCAATGGAGAGTTATGAAAATGTCAAATAAGTGGATGTTCAACTTTCTAACCCACATCTTCTCCCCTTTTTGCACTCACATTTTTACTTTCTTGTTTGTAAGTCTATGAGCAGGACCATATTCTTGTCCAACACGAAGATACTAGAACAATTATAATGCAGGTCATTTACCTGAGCCACACAAAGGCAGATCCCAAACAAGATTTCGATCACAAGTGGAAGCATAGAGTAAAATATGTGCTGCATTCTTTTTTCCTTAACCATGGTTTTGTTCCATTGGGTTTTCCTGGTAAAGTTTTTAACGAGGCAGCCTCTAATACGTACTTCTTTTCAATGGGATAAATAATATTGATTGTTGGTTGTCCATGACCGTTATGTAACCACTGAATAAGTAATTGTAATCATTTATCATATTGTAACCGTCTTTGGATCTCTTCTATAACCTTCTTTTCATCATATTGTAACCATTGAATAAGTAATTGTGGTCATTCATCAAAGGATATGATAATACAACAAGAATATATTTCCCTTGTCTCTCTCTTCTCACCATATTTTCTCCTAATTATCTATATTTATTTTATTACACCCCATACATTTGTATGTATAATTTCATCGTGCAACATGAAAAATTTTAAACATAAAAAAGTAGGGATTTATGAATATCATGTTATATGACATTTTTTGTGTCATGTTACTCTCATAAAAAAAGATGGCCCACCTTAATTTCTTTTTTCTTTTTTTCCTTTTGAATGGGACCTACATCAAATTTATTAAAGTGACATGACACAAAAAAATCTTACAACATAACATTCATAACCCCTAAAAAAAAGAGTATTTGCTAAAAGCAATGCAAAATTTAACTGAATGCTAGCTCATTTATGGTATAAGAAATTTTGGCCAAATTTTGTATCTTAAGCAATTGTTATTTGTGCGAAAGTTGTTGCGAATATTTATAGGGCTTTATACTTCTTCTATAGCTGTAAAAATCATCATCTCCTGCTACTCTCACATTAAAAAACAGGCAATTTCTTTCTTTTATTTCTCTTTTTTCTACAGATAATGGGGCCCAGTTTGTTTGAGTCAGCTGCAAAAAATCTCTTCTATCGTCGCTGAAGAAGTATAAAGCCCATTTTTATATACTTAATAACTAAGGGGTTATGTCTTCTGATGCTGCATTCAAATATTTTTTTGCAGCAGAGACAATAAACAAGAGAGAGAAAGTGAGATGAGGATAGAGAAAATAAAATTGATGGTCCCCACATGTTTATTGTGTCTGCTGCAAATCTATTTTGGGTGCAGTAACATGAGAGATGTAAACCCCAATAACTAATCATGTCTGAGAAGAAAGAAAAAAGTGAATCTGAAAAATAAATGAGTAACTAATAAACTACAATAAAAAAAAAATTTGTTATCTATTTGTGAGTTGTTTGACGAAAAATCATTTATAACATCTAGCAATTTTCTTGTATATTTCTCCTAATGGTGTCAACTCAACTGTGTCTTATCATGTATTAAACTATGGGAAAACATTTTATCATGTTGCATGAGAATTCAATTCTCATGTTGTGATTCTTCGATTTGCGTGCAAAATTTTTCTTTTCTTTTTTAATAAGTGTGGGACCCACCACTAGTTGAGTCACAACATGGGAATTCAACATGAGAAAATCAAATCTCATTAAAGAAATGGAGAAGTTTTCTATACGGGGAATCTTAGAAGAAGCATGCTCACTTTCTTAATTAACATGTGATTTAAAACTTCGTAGAAAGGTTTGCTAGAAACTAGAAGCGAATGACAAGCGTTAGTCATTTCGAAATTACGTATTTTAATGCATATTTGTTGATTTTTTATATTTTATCTCCTTCGTAATAATCTCTTTTTCTCTTTCCTCTTAATTTTGTGAAAAAAAAAAATTGAATGTAATAAGCTAACAAATAACTTAATGGGTGTACCTTAGTTGGGTAGATGAAAAAAACTTGTGTTCGATTTCGACCAAATATATCTTTGAGGAGGAACAAAGAGTTTTAACTATAACTAATCTCTGACTCGGTATTAATCTCGGGTATTAATCTCATAGCCGGTTCAAAATGTTAAAACTTGGATACTCGTCGGGCCTATTCACCCCAAAGGTATAAAAAAAAAGATAATCCTTTAAAACGACAAATATTTTTCTCATTTTGAAATAATAGAAGCAAGAAAAAATTGAGCCTAATAAAACTTTTTTAGGAAATTTATATATTTAAATACATGCTCACTTGTGGCTGGGACTCATTTGATATAAGCTAAGTTATAGGACATACCTTATAAAAGTAAATTTATGATCTAATTTTTTAAATAAGTTTTTTAAGGTCCATATCTCTTCTGTTTTATCAAATATACCAAATTAGGCCTGGTGTGGGCCATA
The DNA here is from genome assembly GCA_032173675.1 of Gastrolobium villosum. Taxonomy (NCBI): domain Eukaryota; kingdom Viridiplantae; phylum Streptophyta; class Magnoliopsida; order Fabales; family Fabaceae; genus Gastrolobium; species Gastrolobium villosum. The sequence continues at coordinate 2,438 of JAVKPL010001440.1, read as the reverse complement.
ATTCCCTATTTACAACCCCAAGAGTCTGTTAATTTACTTTATTAAATCTTATAATCTTGGAATAGATATATTGCTTTTGGAAGTTGCAGCTTTTCCGTTTTAACTTGTAATTTGAGAACGAAATACTGTGATATGAAAGCAAGAAAGTATTAGATATCCAAGCACAAAAATGCATGTGTAAATATTACATATTAGTGACAAGTCCTAACCTTTCATCACCAAAGACAAAGTCTACACTGTGCTGATTATTAAGTAGCTTACATTATACCCAAATGAAGGGCAAAATAATGAATAGCCTATAAAAAGCATAATGCCTATGGCTTAATAACTTGCAACATTATCACATAAATGAAAATGAAATGAGAATCAAATTGAAGGAAATCAACAATGTAAACATTATGTAAGGCTACAAAATGAAGTTTGTTCACTGCTTCCAACGCTTGGGGCATGCTTTTGACCCCTTGTAGCAGCAGAGAATATATAAGAGTGGAAATGAAAAATAAGAATAAAAAAAAACCATATGGTTGTGGTTGTTCTATTCTGTATCCCTAAAGCTTTCAGTAGTGAGCCACAGTTTCTTCTGGATAATAAAAATAACTTCATTGCCAACCTGGTCAGAGTCAGAACTAGAATCTGCAGTTGCAACTGCTTCCCAGTGCATTGCTGTTAGGTACTTCTTTATGAAATCAATCACATGTTGTTTATCCCTTATGATTATGAAACCAGTAGGCCTAAGCATACGATCCATCTCAATTAACAGATCCTCTGGACTACACTCTTTCTTTTCTAGGTCAGAAATGACACTCCATGCATGGAGTAAATCATAAGTTCTGGGGTATGTTGAAAATGCTTCACACCTGTTAAGATATATTCTCCATTAAATACCAGTTAAGTCAATTACTTACAAACTCAAAATTTGAAATCTGATTCATTCCCACAATACAAGGAGGAAGTATTAATAAAAGATAACAACTGAATCAATGATAGGCAACAGGTTCCAGCAATGAAGTAACAAATGTCAATAGCTTATTTAGTCAAATCACCAAGTTCTCTCACAATCAGTTGGGTCAACTAAGATCATCTACACAATAATTCATATCTGCAGTTTATATAATCCTTCAATAATAAAACCACTCCCCAAGAAATCCCGACTTATGCCGTAGGGATGAGGGAAATCCTTATATGAAGCCTAACCCTTGTATTTTTACAAAGAGGTTGTTTCCTGGATACAAACTTGTGACCTCTAAGTTACCTAGGAGCAACTTTATCATTGCTAGAAGCTCGCCCTCTTCTATTTTCTATTTGTAAATCCTTACAAAATCAGAGAAAAAAGAAGAAGGAAGAACCCACTCAAGAAGGCTACTTGCTACTACTGATATTAATATCTAGAGATTATTTGATACACCAGCCGTGGAATTCAGTGCAAGATAATATTTAAATTCAAAATGCAATTTCATATGTAAAACCATTGGAGGCATAAATCCATTATCTTGATTGATTGAAAATAATGTTTTTCATACAATTATCTTTTAACATGTTTGTTTAAGATTATAATTAAAGTGTACTTTTTCTGGTACAAAAAATACTATTCAATATCGACTAGATTATCATTAAGACAAAAATTTGTGGTGTTTACTGTTTATCAGAATAGTATAAAACAAGGCCCTTCTGTATAATGTTAAACTACACACCTAGAGTACAGAAAACAAAAACCAACAAAAACAAGAATCAAGAAATCAGATACCATCAAAAGGGCCGACCCAGTTCAAATACCTACTTCGTGAGTGTCTGGGGAAGGGAATACTCTAGGCAGCCTTTCCCCTGCTTTTTTGCAGAGAGGCTGATTCGAACCCGCGACCTGACATACCACGGCAAGCAAGCTTACCGCTGAGCCAAGCCGGCCCTTCAAATGAGCCTAAAAAGGTAAAATGAATCAAAAGCATAGAAAGATATTACAGATGCAATAAAATTATATTTCAGGAAATCTAGCTTCAATACCAGTCATGGGTAGTCCCTAAGAGGCCTCTGTCATATATAAGCTTAAGTGTGTTTGGTCCATCATGAGTTACAACATTCATCACCCAAACATCCTTGTCTCTAAGAGCAGCTGCAAATGAACCCATGTTTGCTTTCATATCCATCACATTCCTCACCGTGTTTGATTTGATTTTTGGACTCATGAGATTCCAGTAATTCTCAACTCTTCTTTGCCATAGTTCCTGTACAAAATGACAAAAGTTAAGCCTATAGTCTATTTATCTAAGTGTATCTTTGTTATTATTCAATAATTTATATGCTCACAGGAACAAAAATCTAAATAAAACCGTAACAAGAGGATAAATTGCAAATTCCAATCACCGTGTCCTTTTCAAACATTTCACTTGAATAGCCGAAGTCAGCTAATCTAGGAGGAGGACTGGTCAATCTTGCAGGCCGTG
>JAVKPL010001439.1:0-16586 GCA_032173675.1 Gastrolobium villosum | reverse complement strand
ATTTGAAACGTCACCTTCTTCTTGGTTTTGTCGTCAATGAACGGGTAAATCATTTTCCACACTTTCATAAAGATATATGGTGCGTGGAGAATAAACAACTTCCCCAATCTTTCAGGGTAGTAATCCTGCACCCAAAATGCAATCACAAGTTCTAAATGTTTGAAAGTTTTCAACTTCACAGTTGACTTAAAGACTATTTCTATTTGGTCCTAAAACACTGATAGAGTCAAGAAACGGTAAAGAATAGAGAACTATACCTGCAAAATGGTTAGAGCACTGATGTATCCACGCATGTCACTATTTGAGTATCCCCATCCCTTAATTTCTCCTATACCAACAAACTTTTCTTGCCCACGTGGCATCCTGAATAGATTCGGGCGGTTAGAAAAATATAATATAAAATTATTAACATAATTTTACCTAATAATGGAAGAGTTCGTATTTTACATGATATAATCCGTTAATATAACTTAATTAATTTCACGCAACTACTTAAGTTTTAGATTAAATTGGTTTTTTACATTAATTGAATTCACCTTCTAAAACCAGCGTCTACATTTATTTTCTTTTGTATGTATACGGCGGATATATATGTGTAGATAGGAAAAGAGATTAATTAATTACCTTGCACATAGTTTGTCGAAAGCATAGACTACAAACCCTGTATTGCAAATTAAGAAGTTGTTTGTCATTGAGAAATTTGGAACAAACTATCATGCATATGTAAATGACCACTAAACATATGCTAGGAATTGAAAGGCACTGAAAACATACGTTTGAATTCATCTAAACCATCTTTGTTTTGAAAATGTTTTGCTCCGAAGACAATAGCTATAGGTCGACCTCTCTTATCGTGTCCTTGCGCAAACAACTTGTTGTGTGCAATTTCATTAGGAATCTCTGGCAGTGATATATAGCCATTTGGAACAAATGAACGTCTCCATTTCAAGTACTTGAGGAACATTGCTGAAGCTTTATCCACATCTAAATCACGAGCACGCAGGAATCTTCTAATCATAAAATCATCCTCTTCCTGCAGCCAAGAGTCAAACGAATTTCCTTGAAACAGTATGCTATTATTTACCAATGCCAACCGGTTAAATCATAAGAAAAATTCTACTCTGCCTCGGTAAATATTAATGTCATAATTAAATTTCACATGGCTGAAAAAGATCAGTGGAAATTAATAGTACATTAGTACTAATCTAGTGAATGGTTTTGTGAGCAAACAAGTTGAGCGTCCTAATTTTTTGTCGTGAGAGTCACCTACACTGACGAACCAAGAAATTTTGAGTAGTGAAAGAAAATAAAAACATAATAAATAATTTTTTAAATGTATATTGATATTGAAGGAGTATAAATATATTGCTCGTGTGACCGGAAGGTCATGGATTAAATAATTATATTGATATGAACCTCACTCATATCCTTGTAAGTCGATAAATAATTATATTGAATTTACGTTAAAATAATATAATAATAGAAGAAATATCCTACTAGTTATTCTAAGCTTTGAATTTTGGACAGGACGTTCTAGTTGTATGTAGGATGTTTTTACTACTAAATATTTCTACTACCAAATTTATTATCAGTGTTGGATCCCATTTTTCAAGAGATAATTTCTGAAAAGCTTTTAAAGATAGAGAAAAAATAACAGCTTTTAATATAGTCCCCAAAGTATATAATTATGTTACATTGATAATGAATTAGTTGTAGAAATATTTGTAATAAAAATATCCTGCTTCTAACTAGTTGTCCTACTAGTTCAAAACAAATGTCAATGATTTTTTAATAGATAAATGCCTGATGCACATTCAAATTAATTAATTTTATTAAAAATATGTAAATGAAAAAAATAAAAAATTTCAAATAACTACAAAATTATATAAATTTCATGTAAAAATAATAGTATATTAACATTTATATTATAATAAATTCCACGTAGACTTAATTTTATGCCCCATTTCACAGTGTGAGTGAACAGGCGGATTAGCCGACTATTAGTACACATGGACAACAGTTAACTGGTAGTTTATTGTACCATTCACTTAGTGCATCTATCCAATAAAAAATAAAGAATGACTGTCATGCTTTATGAAAAGGAGAAAAAGATAATTTTTTATCTTAAGTGTCACTTGTTAAATGACAGATGTACATACTATAAATGTATAGAAGATGATCTCGTGATTCGCAAGTGCATTTTTAATATCACGGGACTCCATGTGGTGGATAATATTGCTATTTAAAACAAGACATTTGTGTATAATAAAACAGTCGCTAGCAATTGTCTTATTGTTTCTCTTCTCTGCGCGATGGTATTTGGTCATATCAATGTTGGGGAGTAATTTTTTTCATGTTAAAATTATACATAATTTACTTATATAAATTTTTTATATTTATCTTTTTATTCACATGCATCGAATAGATAATATTCAGTTATTATTAATGAAAAAAAATACATAAGAAAATTAATCATATGAAATTTTAAAACGAAAAGTTCTAATCTTTTGATATTGGTATTTAATTTTTATTGGAAGGATGAATGAAATAGTGGGTATGTAACACGATGAGTATTTTAAATATTTCTATAGTTGATTTGGGCTTATTAGAAGCACCACTTTACAGGTTGGCAAAGTAAATGAAAAGAATAATATTTAAATAATATAAAATTATCATGTGACAGATTCAGAGCAAAATTATATACAAAATAAATTAAATTAGTTATAATTGAATAACAAAAATTATATAATTATATAAAAGGAATAACATCTGTAATTTAAAAAGACATAACCTTATATCATTTTAGATCCTAACCGTTGATTTTCGTCCATCAACAGTTATAATTTATTGGATCAAAGTTATTAATTAATTAATAATATATTTGGTCTATTAAATTTGATCCAATAAATTATAACCATTGATGCACGGAAATCAATGGTTAGGATCTAAAATGATATAAGATTATATCATTTAAAAGAATACACATTTTTCTTATATAAAAAATATGCATGCAAATACAGATATTTATTTTTATTTTTTTTCTGGCAAGGTAAACAGAGAAAGGTGAGACATGATAAAAAAATTTCAACGAGTTACAATTGCGAGATTTATGTAGATAATACATTCCACTACTCAAGTTTTTGAAAAATAAAGATATTCAAAGTCATATAATAAACTTTAATTTTATTATTCTCATTTTGAAAAATATATTCAAATAAAGATAATATTTATGTTGAGATATATAGCCTCACCCAACTGCTTAAATTTTTGGGTTGAATTGATACTTTATATGTATCAAGGGTTCGATACTTACCACCGCCACTTTGGCCTGTGCGACAATCTTCAAGCCCATCAAGCCAGGTAGGCTCCCGTGTGAGAAGACGTGTCGAGATATATAAAAGCTATTAATATAATCTCACCTAATATCTTTAGGTTTTGGGTTGAATTGATAGTTCAAAATTTACTTAAACTAAATTTTTGCAAAATATCTGTAGTTCTGAAAAGTGAGGGTGAGGCAGGAATAGGTTACCTTAGAAGAGGGATCACGTGTTGCAAGAAGGGCTCTCATGAGACTGATTTTGGTGAGTTCAGTCTCAGTGCTGTCTTTCTCTATGCCAATATCATCATCTACAATCACTCGCGCTGTTGCTCCTGCCTCCATTCCTTCTGCTTCTTCTTCTTTTATCTTTCTCTTTCTCTTTCTCTCACAAAGACTCTGTTTCAGAATCAAAAGAAGCTCTGCCTGTGAGTTCTCTCTCGTTTGTAGGTTCCAGCTTGTGACGAAATATTCTTAAGTAAGTGGAATTTCAATCCCATATTAAATGCTTTGTCACTTTTGTGGGCCACCCTCGTACGTAACGGATGATGTTTAACTTCTTAATTTGGTATTTGTCTTAATTTTCAGTACCAGCCTTCATAGCTATATGGGTTCGGTGAATAAAACTAACTGTAACTATCTTTCGTACCAGAAAACCGGATATTATGGTCACTGTCGTCATCCATAGACAGGTGTCCATTAACTTCAACCATAATTAACGCCACAGATCTGCAACAAAGTGTTCCGCCTTCGGAACATGGGCACCGGCAGTCTGGCATATTTAATAACACATATTCATACGAAAATCAATAAATAAGACATTAAAAATAAATAAAATATACTTTTAGTTATTTTTAACTTATAAATATATTAAAAAATTTACATTGTTATTTTGAATGTAAACTACTCCATAGGCTGTTTAGAAAACATGTTACGGCGTTTATTTATATACGTTGGGCCTATAAGTTTACAGGACGACCTATATCATATTATTTACTTTAAATAAAATAAATAAAATTATTATTTTAATAATTTTGAATAATAAAATTATTATTTTAGTTATTCTTTTAATTGTTGAATATTTAATAGGCTTAAATAGGCTAACATGCTTAGATCAAAATTTTTATTTTTTAAATATAGATCATATGAAACTTATAATTTGAGGCATACGATGGATTTTTATGTGCTTCGAGCATATTTTTTTTTGGTGGGGCGGAAGTGAGAGAAAGAGAGAAAATGTTGAGGAAAAATGAGAGAGAAGAAAGAAAACAAAAATTTTGGTTCAGGTGTCAATTTCTTAATGAAAGAAGCATGGTGGTCCTGGACCTAATTAAAAAACTTTGAGGTCTACACAAATTAAAAGATCAGAATCAATATTTTTTATACAAACTTAATTTATTTAAGTCAAAATTTAACTTAACCTAACCTATTTATACTCTTATATCGATCCACCGCATCAAGAGCCTATTTAGGGTTGGATGCACATGCCCATCACACAAGATCAGCCCTTTTAGGGAATGCACAGGCCCACGATTAGGGGTGTTAACGGGCCGGGCCGGGCCGAGCCGGGCCGAGCCGAGCCGAGCTTTGATCTTAACGGGCCAAGCCTGTATTTAAACGTGTCCGACTGGCCTTAGCCTGTTAGCTGTCACGAATATAATATTGGCCTGTGGCCTGGTTTATTTATAAAAAATAAAAGCATGTGTGAAGCTTGTCTTAGCGGCCTGTTAGCAAGTTAAAGAATAAAAATAAGATAATAGAATTCCACAAAAAATAAATTTCCATATAGAAACCTTAGCTTCCAATTTGCAGCAATAATTTATAAAGTCTACAATAAAAAAAAATTAAAAGTGAGAGAAGGTAGATAACAGGTTATATTATATTAGCCCATTATAAAAAAAGTGCAAACAAAAAAAATAAAAATAAATAAATTGACACAAACAAGCAGTGCATAGTGGAACGAATGAATTTTTGTGGGTTTGTTTATGTGAAGGAGGATGAAGGATAACATAGAACAACACTAGTAATTCCATAAATATACATAAATTCAATATATATCCAAATAGCATAATATAGAACAAAATCATTTAAAAAGTTTGTTAAACCAATAAAATGGGGTGAAATAAATTGATGAAAGAGAAAGTTATTACAAGTAGTATAAAAAATATAAATAAATATTTATATACTAGGTTAGCCTGGGAGGCTCTAAGGCCGAGCTTCCGAATTAGAGCCTGAGGCCTTTTTATTAAACGAGCTTTTATACAAGTCTAAGTCTGGTTCCAATATGAGCTTTTATTAAACGAGCTCAGGCCTTTACGAGCCGAGTCAAAGGCCACTGGCTCATTTACCAACCCTATATAAGGGTCCTTTTAGACATTGAAGTATAAAATGCATAGACCACAGTCCTTTTAAAGATTGAAACGTGGAATGCTGAAACCCACTACACACCAAAACTTTCTTGAAGCATGAAATGTACCTGCGCAACACTCTTTTAATGCTTGACACGAAAATATATGTCATTCATACGCCGGAACTTTGCTCTTCCACTAGGTTAATCATCTGTAAGCATGAAATAATATCATTAAACGAATGGTACTTTTATATTTTTACCTAAAGAATTTTTTTTTACATCATGTATTGGATATAAATAATCCTATTTTAATATTTTTATGATTAAATTGGGGATTGAGAATGAAATTGATTCGAGAACAATCAATTTCGTTTGAAAAATTTGAGTTTGATCTCCAAATTGCATTTTGACCTTTACGTGACATATCAGAACTTTTTCTCAAAAAATATTAAAGATTAATTTTGTAAAATCAACTCATATTTCCAAAAATCATTAACAATCAACAAAAAGTATAATAAAAAAAAGTTGAGTCACAATTCCTGAAAATATTTAACTTACAAAACAACTTGTTGATAATATTTCTAATAAAATATTTTTCTCAGCATATTTCTTGGAATCATAATTTTGAATAATTTTTTTTTCTCCATAATGTCTCCTAGATTTGATTTCCCTTTTGTCACTTTGACAAGATGTCCCAAACAAACTTAACTTGCTCCATGTTTATTCGGCTACCACTCTCTTATCTGGATTTGCAACTCAATAAGTCAATAACCATTCATATATATATATATATATATATATATATATATATATATATATATATATATATATATATGTCATTTTAAAGGATATAAATTAGTGTTATTTTAAGTGAAATTATTATTTTAATGGTTTCTTTTACCTTATCTTTCATATATAATATTTTAATTTTCTCTTTCCTTCTAATTTTGTGAATGAAAAAAAAAATATTAAATATACATCAAAATACAATTATTTGATTTAAAATTATATAAACTTTTGTTCTTTAAAGTAACAAATATTTTTTATCCCATTGAATGATTTAAAAGATATGGGTGTCAAATAATTTTTTTACATTTTAAATATTAAACATATGCTTGTACTTCATCTTCATGATTAATATTCTCTTGTTTTTAATTATTTATACATTAATCATATTAGGATAATTTGTCAAAAGAATGTAGCAATCCCTTTATGTATTATGGATATGGTACGTATTTAACAACATTATGCAATAGAATTATCTTAAATTTAATATACTTAAGAATTTATTGTGATTTGACCGTTAATTTTGTTTTCGTGTGCTCGTATAAATGAGTGGCATTCTGATTTAGGACTCTTTTTATAAGTTAAACAATCCAGGTAAGTATCTTTCGTAAAATTAAGGAGATTATTGATAAATTATTTGATATCAATGATAAGTATCTTTCGTAATTATTGGAGATTATTTTTCATGTTTGAGATTGATGTAACATAATTCTTTACTAGAATTGATATGATATAATTGTTGAATTAATGCTGGAAAGATTATTTCCCTTATTTTCTGTTTGTGTACACATGCAAGGGTGGTGAAATTTAAAAATAGTGAATGAACTATTTGAGAGAGTATGGAAAAAAAAAGTGAGAAATAATGATTTAAGGTCTGTTTGATTGTGTTCTTGTTTTTTTGTTCTTAAAACTATTTTGTAAAATAGTTATGGAAATAGTTGTTTTCTATACGTTTTTCTTTTTGAAATTTAAAAACTAAAACAGAAAATAAAAACATCTTATACATGTTCTCTAAATTTGATTTTAAAAATAAAAAAAACAGTTATAATTTTTAAAATATTTTTTATAAAACAGGTCTTAACAAACGAATGTTTTAATTTTTTTGTTCTAACTAAAAAACTGTTTTACAAAACAGAAATCAAACAGAGCCTAAATATTTTTAGACAATGACAGTTACTTTTATGTACAAAATGAAGGACGTGAAAAATAATAATCTGTGTGAGCTGTTTGAGAGAATATGTAGAACGAAATAGTGAAAGAGTGAACAAAGGGTTCTTGAGTCGTTTATCAAAATAAAAAAAAAGGGTTCTTGAGTTTGATATAAAATCTATATATATATATATATATATATATATTATATTGTGGACTCAACGGGGAGAGAGTCATGATCAATACTCCACTTCACTCAGTCTAGAATTCTCAATCATCTTCACCTTTAATATAACATCCAATATTACTATACAAAACTGAAGAAGAGGCCTCCTTTGATATTGGAGATATTTTTTTTTTTGCAGAGAAAAAAATATTCCCCTAAATATGGTGAGAGATATTTTTACCCGGGTAAGTTAAGAAAATGTATTTAGTAGGCGGCAAAAATTTTACGAGAAAAATTAGATTAATTTTACTTATGTTATATTTGGTTTGTGATAAAATATTGAAGCAAAATTACAAAATTACCCAATCGTTATTTGCAGTGGACCAATGCTTATCTGAACAGGTCATAAAAGAAGAGAATTTTAAAGAGCCACTCTTACGGAAATATCTAATATACTACTGTAGTACCATTTGTTTGGTGCTACCAGTCAACAGAAATACATAGATATGTGTGATATTTGTACACATAGGAGAGAGAAATGTTTTTTAATCCAAATGTCAGTTATTCAATGGAAGAGTTACCTACTACAGATGTATGGAAGATGTTCTCCACTCTTACATGCAATCAGGGCATTCTTGTCTAAATAATGTTAAACGCGTTTCTCGGATTATAGGATAAAAACAAGGGAAAATCACTTCTCCTTTCAAATGAGAAGAGTCATCTTATGTCATAGACATAATGGTTATAGATCCCATTTATTTTTATGAAAAAAAAAGGCTGGACTATAGAATCAATGAGAGAGCTGAGAATCAATGAGAGAGCTGTAAAAAAAATTTCTTTGCAATGAAATGAGAGGTATAAACCCCTAAAAACAATACCACAGTTGGAATGACATTTTTTTTTTTGCCAACGTCTAGTGTAAATCAATATTCATAGGAAACAATTTGTACCAGTATTTTTTAACTTCCTCTTATACCAAATATGGTGAACTTATTTCTCCCACCCCACTTTTCCAACAATTCTATCAAAATCTTCATACCAAACATCTTCTAAGTGTTAGTGGGTTAAGTCACAATTCATCACAATAAATAAACTCAACACTTCATTTCAATTCAAAACCTTATAAGTCTATAGATCTTTTCACTATCATCACTTAATTCATTATTAAATAATGTGAGGCATCACTAATACTTGAATTCCCACCATGGCATTATAGGTGATACACAAATAATTGAAGGGTTCGTTTTTTCTGCAGTTACTGCAGATAAGTTATCTGTAGTTATTGCAGATAAGTTATCTGCAGTAAGTCTAATACGACGTCGTTTTGAGGCAGAAATCATGATGTTTTTGTAATTTTAATTTATTTCAGGGTTATAATACTCTTTATATTTATACTTTTTTAAGATTTCAATACCAAAACGACGTTGTTTTGAGAATAAATGAAAATAACTTATATGCTGCAGTAACATTTTTCCCATAATTGAATTAGTAAGTAGTGCAAAAAATAATAACAAGTTGTAATGGGATTTGACTATTTTATTCTGAGATGTATGGATAATTTGAATCAATTGATGTTGGCATTTATCAAGAGAAATAACATTTTTGTATGCATAGCCTACATCAAGTTTCACTGTTTGTTGCTATAACCTACATTGTTTTTTTTTTTTTTTTTTTTTTTGGTACAGACCTACATTGTTTTTCGTTGAATGTGAAGGATGACAAGCAGCAGTAAATTGAGTCTGCTGAGATATAACCTCACTATCTTATATAAAATCCCAATATTTCATTTACGATACTTGATACAACGGTATAAATTATTCGAGTAAAATGAAATTGGTAAACTAACGCATATATATATAACTAATCATATATATATATATATATATATATATATATATATATATATATATATATATATATATAGGAAGGATATTGTGAAAACCACGTTGTGTTACTACCAAGTGACTACCAATCAATCTCACTATTAGATTGATTATGTTGATCCAACGATTATATTTGTTTCCATCTTTGTATGGTCATGATTCCCCAAATTTAATACTTTATATTTATTTTCATCTTTGTATGGTTATGATTTTCCCTATTTAGTGTTTTCACTTTAAATATGGGGAATCATGACTATACAAAGATGAAAATAAATATAATCATTGGATCAACATAATCGATCTAACAGTGATATTGATTGGTAGTCACTTGGTAGTAACGCAACTTAGTTGTTACAATATCCTTCCCCATATATATATATATATATATATATATGGATTTGATTTTCTCATGTTGCATGAGAATTCAATTCTCATGTTGCATGAGAATTCAACTCTCATGTTGTGACTCAAGTACTCAACTAGTGGTGGGTCCACATTTATTAAAAAGGAAAAAAGAAATAAAAAGCTTTTCACGCAAATCGAAGGGTCACAACATAAGAATTGAGTTCTCATGCAACATGAGAAAAATGTTTTCCTATATATATATATATATATAGGGTCTTATAAGAATTATGTTGTAGGAAAAATGAATGTGTAATGTCATAGAGATTCGTTTTGCGTACCTTAATTTTTTTATTTTTTTTGCTTTTAAAAGTGTGGGCGCCACAAAATGTTGTGTGTGTAGAAAATTTGTTTGTGTCATGTTAAAGGACGAACTAGAACCCCATATATATATATATGTATATAAATATATATATATATATATGAGATAGGATCCGTTTACAAACTTTTTTTGCAATTACACTAATGTAGGACCGGTCGTACACTGTGTGATTAATGTAGGACCGGTCCTACATAGTGTAGTTTGTAAGAGTTTGTAAACAAAAAAGTTTGTAAATATAATCTGTCCCATATATATATATATATATATATATATATATATATATATATATATATATATATATATATATAAGGGTTTACATTTTTGCTGCTACTGTATATGCAGCAATCAAATACTTACCTTATATATACTTAAAAGCATTAAATGTGGGGAATCAGAATCATGCAAAAGGTGAAAGCATTAAATGTGGGAAATCGTAATCATACACCTGTTGTTGTTGTACGTAAAGTGGCTGCAGAAATGAGCAATCAAATAGTTGCCTTATATATACTTAAAAGCATTAAATACGGGGAATCAGAACCATGCAAAAGATGAAAGCATTAAATGTGGGAAATCGTAATCATACACCTGTTGTTGTTGTACGTAAAGTGGTTGCAGAAATGATTTTACCATATATATATATATATATATATATATAAGAAATAGTATCATTTGACACTGATATCAAACTTCTAACATTGATTTCCTCTGATAGACGGTTATAACTTATGAGGAAGGATATTCTTACTACCAAATTTTTCTATTACTAAATTATTACCTATCCAAACACCATTGAATCAAAGAGAGAGAATGATAAAAAGTTTTTGAAAAAAGAGAAAATGTTGATACAATAGTGGTTACATAGATAGTAAATTAATAGTAAAAAATTTCAACAATAAGAATATCCCTCCTCGTAACTTATTGGGAATCACTTGCGGTGGTTTTATAATTAGCAATCTTGGATAGGGACTAATGGCAGTTGACCACCGTATATCTCTGGGAGCTGACTTTCGTCTATATCTTCTAGTAGTGTTGATTTCAGCTTATTGTTCTCCACGAATACTATCTGCAACCAAAATTCAACTTTCTAAATATTTTAATTCCTTGAACATTTCGAAACATATATACTCATAGGCATGCATTGAGCTACAAATTTGAAACGTCACCTTCTTCTTGGTTTTGTTGTCAATGAACGGGTAAATCATTTTCCACACTTTCATAAAGATATATGGTGCGTGGAGAATAAACAACTTCCCCAATCTTTCAGGGTAGTAATCCTGCACCCAAAATGCAATCACAAGTTCTAAATGTTTGAAAGTTTTCGACTTCACAGTTGACTTAAAGACTATTTCTATTTGGTCCTAAAACACTGATCATAGAGTCAAGAAATGGTGAAGAATAGAGAAGTAATACCTGTAAAATGGTTAGAGCACCGATGTATCCACGCATGTCACTATTTGAGTATCCCCATCCCTTAAGTTCTCCTATACCAACAAACTTTTCTTGCCCAGTTGGCATCCTGATACATCAAATGATATGTCACAATCCATTATGAGAGGGTAACAAAATATAATATAAAATTATTAATATAATTTCATATAATAACTTAAGAATTGGTGTTTTATATGGGATAATCAATTAAATTAGGGAAAAATATTTCTGCAGTTAATGCAGATAAATTATCTGCATTTATTACCAAAATGACGTTGTTTTGGTATTGAAATCTTAAAAAATTATAAATATAAAAACTATTATAACCCTGAAATAAATTAAATTTACAAAAATATCATGATTTTCGCCGCAAAACGACGTTGTATTGGGCTTACGGCATATAACTTATCGGCATCTGCAGTAACCGCAGAAAAAGCGAACCCAATCAATTAATGTAATGTCGCCCAATAGTTTAAGATTCTAGTTTGAATTAGTTCTTTTCACAAACTGAACTCATAAAGGCAGGATCTACATTTATTTCCTTTTGTGTGTGCAACGGATATATGTGTAGGAAATAATATTGGAATTAAAAGGGATCAATTACCTTGCACATAGTTTATCAAGAGCATAGACTACAAACCCTGTATTACGAAGAAGTTGTTTGTCATTGAGAAAATTGTTTAGGATTTGAAACAAACTATCATATATATATAAATGACCACTAAACATACTAGGAGTTGAAAGGCACTGAAAACATACGTTTGAATTCATCTAGACCATATTTGTTTTGAAAATGTTTTGCACCGAAGACAATAGTTATAGGTCGACCTCTCTTATCGCGTCCTTGCGCAAACATCTTGTTTTGTGCAAGTTCATTAGGAATCTCTGGCAGTGATATATAGCCATTTGGAACAAATGAACGTCTCCATTTCAAGTACCTGAGGAACATTGCTGAAGCTTTATCCACATCTAAATCACGAGCACGCAGGAATCTTCTAATCATAAAATCATCCTCTTCCTGCAGCAAAGAGTCAAACGAATTTCTTTGTAATAGTATACTATTTACCAATGCCAACGGGTTAAATCATAAAAGAAGTTCTACTCTGCCTCGGTAAATATATGGGTTTTATATTTATTATCGTGCAGGAAAAGTGATTGTGTAATGTTATAGAGATTCGTTTTGCATGCCATATTTTTTCTTTTTCTTTTTATTTTAAAATGTGTGAGCCCCACAAAATGTTGTGTGTGTAGGAAAGTTTGTTATGTTATGTTAAAGGAGGAAATAAAAACCCTAAATATATATGTCATAATTAAATTTGTTATGCACATGATAGAGGCTCATATTGTACAAAGAAAATAAAAACTTAATAAATAGTTTTTTAAATGTATATTTATATTGAAGGAAGGTTGCTCCATATGTTCGGAATGTCATGAACTCTCCCTCTTATCTCTTTGCAAGTGCATAAATTTTGTGTGACGAAGTTTGCCCTTATATCATATTTACATGAAAATAATACATTTTTTTGGTAAACTACATGAAAATAATATAATAATAAAAGAAATATCCTACTAATTATTTTAAGCTTTGAATTTTGGCCTGGACGCTTTAGGCTATGAATATTAACTAGTTATCCTTCTAGTTTAAAACAAATATCAATGATAACGATTTTTTTAATAATTAAATGCTTGGTGCACATTCAAATTAATTAATTATTTTAAAAATAACGAAAATATTATATAATTATAAATAAGAATTATATAAATTTCATGTAAAAACAAATAGTAAAAAAAATTATATTATAATAAATTCCACGTACACTTATGTTTTTAAACTGCCACGCAGGCAAGCTCACTTCTGACACATGCGAACTATGCATGATGTTGTGTCAGGAAGCTGGTAGTATCAGAGTTCGCTTCTGACATAGGCGACCACTACTTTTTATTAAGTTCGCTGATAGGCGACCTCCATTTTTTTTAATTTGATACTTGTTATCCACTAAAAATGTGACATGTCAGCAAATCGAGTTCGCCTATATCAGAAGCGAATTTGCCCCGTGGCAGATTGGGAAATAAGAGTGTTCGCGTGACATTTAGATAAAAAAGTTGGTGAACAGTGATATTTTAGTCAGTTATCCTAATTTTATGCCCCTATTACATCACATCACAGGTGAGTGAATAGGCGGATTACCCGACTATTCGTACACATGCGCAACAGTCAACAGGGTAGTTGACATTTTATTTTATTTTTATTTTTTTTAAATATTGCAATGTTCACTATTTTGCAATTAGTTGAGCGGATGTAGGATTAAAATTTTAAATTTTTTTAAGGTTTCCTAATCTCATGTCGTAGGATAGTAGCTATCTCCTATTGTAGACACAATCATGGGTAAGGCTATTTACTTATAAAAACTAAAAAATTAAATTAAACAGAAATCAATGAATGTGTAGATAAAAGAAGATGTTATTTTATGTCGCATAAGATTAATATTTATCGTTTTTTAAATATAATATTTAAAATGATTGAATATATATTATCACCCATATATACTTAATTTCCGTTCGCTGATTAAAGTACCACAGTTTGGTGGTAGTTGACATAATTAGGCTTACTAGAAACACCACTTTACAGGTTGGCAAAATAAATGAAAAGAATAATATTTAAACAATATAAAATTATCATGTGACAGATTGTCAGATTTAGAGCAAAAGTATATACAAAACAAATTAAATTAGTTATAATTGAATAACAAAAATTATATGAATATATAAAGATTTCGATTTTTCTGCAGTAAGCCCGAAATTATTTTGGGCGGAAATCATGATATTTTTATAATTTTAAGTTATTTCAGGATTATAATAGTCTTTATATTTATGATTTTTTTAAATTTTAATATCAAAATAATATCATTTTAAAAATAAATGCAGATAATTTATCTGAATTAACTGCAGTAACATTTTTTTTCATATATAAAATATGCATGTAAATATTAATTAAATGAAAAGAAGCTAATTGCATAAAGAAAGCAACAACACATTTTTTACAGATATTTATTTCATTTCAGCCAAGATAAACAGAGAAAGGGAGGCATGATGAAAAGAATCTCAAAAAGTTACACGCGCGAGATTTATGTATATAACACGTGACCATAGTTGGTACCACGGGAGGTGAGCAGTGTAAAAAAATGAGTTCCAGTTTGATCTTTATATATCATATTGAGTGAGAATTTTAAATATTTTTATTTTTGACTTGTTTCATAGTCCACCCAAAGAGTTAAAATATATGTGAATATCGAGAGAAAAAATTAGGATTGAGTAACACTACACAAGTTTTTGAAAAATAAATATAGTAAAAGTTTTTTTTTGTTGAAAAAAATTATTTTATATCATCTATTATAATTATGTATTCCCTATCAGTCGATAATTTCTTAGAAAAAAAAGTTAATATTATAACTATGAATTTTTTAAATACATAATTATAATAGATAACGTAAATTAATAGGGAAAAACATCTATCCTTTTAAAAGATATAAATTTATATTCTTTTAGATCTTAATCGTTGATTTCCGTCCATTAATGATTATAATTTATTGGATTAAAATTATTAATTAATGAAAAATAAATTTGGCCCATTAAATTTGATCTAATAGATTATAACCATTGATGGACGGAAATCAACGGTTAGGATCTAAAAAAATATAAACTTATATCCTTTAAAATAACAGATGTTTAAGTACGAATTTTTTAAAATACATAATTATAATAGATAACGTAATATAATTTTTTTCCATAACGATATTAACGAATTTTTCGCAATTTTTTTTTTTTTACTTCTTTTCTCTCCTACAAACTCATGCGACCAAAAAATATCTGTAGTTCTGAAAAGTGAGGTTAAGGCAGGAATAGGTTACCTTAGAAGAGGGATCACGTGTTGCAACAAGGGCTCTCATGAGACTGATTTTGGTGAGTTCAGTCTCAGTGCTGTCTTTCTCTATGCCATTATCATCATCTACAATCACTCGCGCTGTTGCTCCTTCTCTTCTTCCATTAGCCAATTCTTGGTTTGAATTTGATGCTGATCTCCCATGGCAACCCATCACTGTCACGGTCACTGCCTCCATTCCTTCTGCTTCTTGTTCTTTGATCTTTCTCTTTGTTCTCTCACGAAGACTCTGTTTCAGAATCAAAAGAAGCTCTGCCTGTGAGTTCTCTCTCGTTCGTAAGTTCCAGCTTGTGACGCAATATTCTTAAGTGGAATTTCAATCCCATATTAAATGCTTTGTTACTTTTGTGGGCCACCCTCGTAACGGATGATGTTTAACTTCTTAATTTGGTATTTGTCTTAATTTTCAGTAATAATTCTGGAGTTAACCACAAATGAATAATGATCTCAATAATGATGGGAACACTGTGTTTTGGGATATCAATCTTGAATAAGGGGTTTTGGGTCATTATGCATGGTCCATCATAATTGAGAATTGTCACAGCCAATAATTAGTTGAGGGAAATGAATGCTAACTAGACTAACCCTTCTGTAGATCATAAATTTTGTGTCCTTCGTTGGATAATCAATTATTAAATTTAATCGTTCGCTACAGGCTACAGCTACTAGTCTTCATTGCTAAATGGGTTCGGTGTATAAAACTAACTGTATCGTTCGTGCCAGAAAACCGGACAATATGGTCACTGTCGTCGTCCGTAGACAGGTGTCCATTAACTTCAAGCATAATTCATGCCGCGGATCTGCAACAAAGTTTTCGGCTGAACAAATTTACACCAAAAAACTG